>OAMR01000327.1:1485367-1496884 GCA_900205405.1 Echinochloa crus-galli
ACCGCGACACACCAACCCACTGGCAACGGGCCGAACCCACGCGTGGCACGTCACTGACAACCGGGGACCCCCTCCCTTTCTTTTTTTTCCGCGGAGCGGCACGCGTGGGCGGCGGCATTTACTGCGGCACGGCAAAACGAAACGACGCAACAGCGGCGCCTGACCGCCCGTCGCCTCGCCTCTCCCCGGCGCACACCAACTCCGCCTAAAAAGGCGCACCCACTACGTCCATCTCGCCCACTCCGCGCCACGTCAGCCACGACCACGCCCGCCAGCGGTCGTGCGCGGCCGCCAATCGCGCTCGGCCAAGCCTCGAGCTCGCTGCTCAGGAGCAACCCGCGTTTAATACAAGGCCTTACTGATCAGGAGTACGAAGCCTGGCCCTCGAAAGGGTTCGACAGGCGCTCCAGATCAACAGAGTCAGGGACGATTCGGGCGTGTCCCTCTGCGAAAGGGACCGAGCCCCACCTAGCAAACCTTTGCAAGCGCTACATGGACGTGTCTCCGGACCACGAGCCGACCCCCAGCGAACGGGGCACGGATGTCCACTTGAACTACCCGCTAACAGCTCACCGAGGCATCCGTGTACGCTGCCCGATTCGAGGGTTGCACGGATGACCTCACCCCTCTCCCCCGCTAAGGGGAGGCGAGGGTCGCAACTCAAAGACAAGAAGCCCCTCCGATCGCCTCCGCGCGGGCCAGGAGCTCGGGGGCTCCTTGCAGCATGTCCTCCTCCTCTTATGCACAAAACACGTCGAAGCCGTGTGTCCTCCTTCTCTTATGCGCGAAACGCATCAAAGCCGTGTAGGGTCCGCCCCCCGAATTCCGTATAAACTCGGTCTCACCCCTACCACATCGAAAGGGGGACGACTGACACAACCCTCGAAAGTCAAAACCCTTGCACGAGTGAACTCACTCCACCAAGGGCTCGGGGGCTACACCCGCGGGTGCGCTCGCGCGCCCCCATAGAAGAACGTGCATAATCGAGAAGGAGTAATCCCAGCAAAACGCCCGGGAACGATCCCACGAACCATCAGCCTCTGCCCGACTGATCCTTAGTCCTCACCCCCTCGAACAGGCGAGCCCGCTCCGCCTCGCTCGAGGCCGCTCCTCTACATAACGCGGCGCTCCCCGGCGCTCCAACCGACAACGGCACTTAACGCCCACCCCATCAGGCGGGCGCCGAAGTCAAAAGGCAATCTTTCCCCCATGCCGCGCCGCTGACACCGCAGAACTCGCTGTTCCACCTGCTCCAGTCACTGTGCGTCCTTACTGACGCTGTGCGGACGCACGGGGCACTGCACAAAACCCTGTGCGGACTGGCAGGCGTCATTCTGCACCACTGTTCCAGCCGCTACCATCTTTTCCCCCCGGGACGCCCCTCGAATGAGCATGGGGAACCCTCGAAAGAATATCTAAACAGCAACCGAGTACAGACTCCGGTCAGGCGTGGCCTGGTGATGACGAACGCCGGGTCAAATCCGCCAACTCTCGACCATCCCCTGGTGAACCGAGTACGCCACGCACTGTGGTTGACGGCAGCCACCATACCGACCCCTGTACCGCCAACTCCGGTCCTTCCTCACCTGCCCCACCCTCGAAGTCAACCAGCGAACGGGCAGTTTGATCTATAAAAGGAGGTAGAGGGGGGGACAGCACAGAGGACCAGACACACGATATTGGCACTCGCCTCAATCACACTCAGGGACTTGGAGACTCCTCCTCCTCTCCCGCCGTGCTTGTAGCCACCCTCTGCAAGCACTCCGGTGCAAGATAGTACAGCGCTCCGAGCGCATCCTGCTGGACGTACGACCTCACGGTCGGAACCAGGATAATCGCTCGTCTCATCGTGCTAGCTCTTGCATCAACCGTCAAGGGACGGGACACAGCGCATTCTGTTAGGCGCGGCATTCTGTTAGGCGCTGGGAATTGGTCGACCGATCCCAGCACCGACACCTTCATTTCGCGGATATCCATGAATATTATTAGGTTGCCACATTCATTCACCATGCTAACAATGACGGCATCATTCTCAAGCAGGTTAGCTACATAAACACAATCTGGCTTTATATGCCTCCATGTGCCGTAGAATGGATAGTTTAATCCTAAGAAAAGTGAGGAGCCATGACCAATTTTATTAATTTCCTGCCATGAGCCCTCAATTTATCGATTTTAGGAGTATGACGAAGTTGATGAGCAGTATGAGTAGCAAATTCTCGGGACACTGCAAAATTTCCTTGCATATATATAGCCTCCTCTCTATTTACGTTTTATAACAGTTGTGCATGATTTGTTCTTAATTGTATAAAGTATAGCCCAGGCAAATTTTAGAAGGGAAATAGACCACAAAATAACCACCCAAATTGATCAGTTAGATTTATGTACAAAAATAAGTCTGGGCGCAAGTATATATAATAAAGAAAAGGGGGAAAAGAGAAAGGAACTGCATCTCTTGTTTCGTCTTGATTGTTAAATGTGAATCATGCCCTTCATATCTATCCTTGGAGTGAGATTATAGATTGGTGTGGGGCACGTTGGTTCGACAAGACCACTCCGTCATATTCGTGCACCATGTGGAAATCAATATAAAGTTGCTAGCTCATGCTGATTGCTTTCTCAATTATAGAAATTGTATTGGCTTCTTCAGATTACATAATCCCCAAGCATGAGCCTCAGACAATAGTGCTACAAAAGAAGCATAGTGTTAGAAAACTAGCGGAAGCGACGATTGATCTACCGAAACGATGTATGCGAGATCATAAACGACACCGGAGGCACGATATTTGTTAACGAGGTTCAGCCGCAAGGCCTACATCCCCGGGGCATGACTACGGGCGCTCCTCCCCAAACCGCAACACCGGTTGCTCCGGGGTCCCGGTAATGTGCCGCCTCCCCCCTGCGAGCCTGTCGCTACGTCGTCATGGTTACAACAGCGGTTCTCCTCTCATGAATATGAGGAGTCCGGATTACAAGAGTCCGACACAAACTCTACATCCTATCGCTAATACAACTCCAAGTCCAACGCGTAACCAACTAGTACACAATATTCGACACAACTCCAACACATAGTAGATTATTTTCTTGTCAATCAGGCCTCTTGCTTTCAAATGAGAAGATAACCGGGGGAAGGGGGTGTAAAGAAAACAGAGATAAATCATCCACTCTCAAGCCTCATTGTGAACCGGCTCAGATGCATCCAGAATAGCTCTACTGCTTTGCTGATCTTCCAAAGCCTCAAGTCGCATTTAAAGGGCTTTGTACGAGCGCCAGTAGAGTCTTGGAGATCTTTTACCTGGTGATATGAATTGTACAAAGATCAGATGCTTTTCCTTCTCGCCACAGCCAGAACCATGCGGTAGCGACAGAAATTTATCATATGCATAAATTTTTGCTGCAACAATAGTATATGAAATATAATTGTAGGAAACTTAATATTACATCTAGGACTTGTCTGCCTGAGACTCATGCAATGTGAAAAGATAAAGGTGCTTACGAATTTATGGGGAGCCAGGCGCCATCTTTTTTTTGACTGCAACACTAGCCAAGCCTCTGGACAGCAATCGGGCTCCCGTGTCTTGGTGACTTCCTGGTGGATTCCCTCTGGACAATCAACTCTCGCTCGCGGCACTCCATCTCGGCTGCGTCGTGCTCCCTGTGGCGGTTGTTGAGTTCCCTCCACACGTCACGGTCTGGCCTCTGGAGGCGGTCGCGGAGGTCTCCTTCTGGTCAGCGGTCATCCCGTCGTCTGTCGTGGTTGCCTCTTCTGCGGTTGCGAGGGTGCCGGCCCTCTGATTCCTCTTGGCGGTGGTCTCCCGTGTAGTCCTGATCGACCTCCTCGTTGATGACCCTGAGAGGCGGTGGACGTGGCCTACGTTGATCACGATCAGATCTGCTATACTCGGACCTACGCGGGTAGGACCTGCTCGAGTTTGACCTTCCAGATCTTGTCATGGCGTGTCGGTTGCGCTCTTCCAGCTCTTGGGCCACCGTTAGGTGGGTCATGATGTGTGCTACCTCAGAGGTAGCCTCCATGTGATCCATCTCGGCAAGTGCTGCCGCAAGGTTGGCTTGGGGCAGATTGCGCGGGTCCAAGGGGCCAGTTGGATCTCCTTCTTTGTCGGCCAGGAGGTCTTCTTCTCTGGATTCTGCGTCGTGGCGCCGAGTGTGATCTTGGTTCTGCTCGAAACATCGTTGTTCTTGGGACTCGGTCTCACCGTGCCAAGGAGGCTGGTCCTCGGATACGAACACCTCGCGGCCAGGTGGTGTGGTGTAGCTTGCTTCTGCATCGGCCGAGTTCTAGGCTGACGAGAAGACAGTCGTAGCGACCTGAAACTCACCGCAGTCCGGAAAACTGGGTGGGTTCTCAGATTGGATCTGAGTTCCTCGCCCGGGGTCGCGGCTGGCGTAGTCAGCCGACGCGTTCTTGAGCCATAAGGGAAACATGTTCCCCGAGCGGTCCAAGGCCTGCTCAGACAAATCGATGCATTCCGCCAAGGTGGCGTTAATGCGATCTAGCCCGACGATGATCTCGTCGAGCAGTGGGACTAGGCGTCGAGGAAGCAGATTCGGGATCCGTTCCTAGAGGCTGAGCTGCTCGACCCGCGTCAGGAGCGGGTCAGCAATGTTGGGGGAAGCCCTCGAGCTTGCCGGCGATGATTCCACCGGCATCGAGTTGACGCTGGCGGAACTGGAACTGCTTGAGTTGGCGAAGAAGCTGACGCCAGGCGGGTGCTTGGGGTTGTCCTTCACACTTGCCGAAAACTTATTGCTGGATCGATCTGCCATCAAGCTAATTGGATTGAAAAAAGCTCAACAATCACCCCCAACTTGGCGCGCCAACTGTCGGACCTTAGGGCCGGCAATCCACCTGGGGTTACCCAAGTGGTAGATTTGTAGGCGAGGGATCGCCAAGCGAGTAACTTGATGGTGACATAGGAGGCACTGATTTAGACAGGTTCGGGCTACCCGGAGATATAATACCCTACGTCCTGTGTCGGTTTGTGGTTTGGTATTGATGGAACCCGGCCAAGCTTCAAGAAGCAAGGACGAGCATATGGTTACAATGGTTGTGTCGAATGGATCTCTTTGTGGGGTTGCCCTAGGCCGCCTTGTATATGGTGACGGAATAGAGTTTACGAGTCGGTTTGAATCTAAACCTATGAGATTACAACTAAGGAACATATTCGAGCCAGTTTCTACAAGATATCCCGATATATCCGGTTGCGCCGACTGCCGCGTCTTCACCAAACTTGTCCGTCAAGTCGGGAATTTCTTGTGGACCGCCTAGGGGTCGGCCCACAACCTTGTCAGGCGTGGGCCCAGGTCGGCGCTAGTCTCCTCTGACTGTGGGCCTAGTAGGACCCGTATCCCCACGGATGTAATCCCTGGACTTGTCTTCATACGGATATTTGTATGCTTTGTTTCGATATCGAAATACGTGGTTGTATCGGGTGAAACCGGACAGACGGCCATCTTAATCCACTATGTAACTTTAAGTGTCATATCACGTTTAAAATGATGTAAGTACACTTTTATCGAGATAATATGGACGGTTCCGCCACGACCACAAAATAAGTGGCTCTGTTCCAAGTCCAATATGGCAGTGTATTTATAGGGAGGTGAATCATTTGGCCAAGAATACGTGAGGATTCTACTATCATTTTTCATGCACCTTCGCACCACTTTACAACTCAACGTGTGCGCTCTTCGTTAAAGGTCGTCGTAATTGGGTTGTTTGGATCCCAGGGCGGCGGTTTGGTGTTGCGAATTGCGCGAGCCGTGGGTTTCGCCGATTTGCCGTATTGGCGATCAAGCATGGCCGGGCCGAGTTTCTTGGGCCGCAGGCTAGGGGTGTGTTGGGCCTGTTTCCTATGATGGTGGGCTCATAGAGGCCGAGCCGCTTCTGTAAAGCCCATAGTCTGATGAGATTGTGTGTTGTGATAGTGCGGTCCGCTTCCATTAGCCCAATCTTTTTTATCCTTTTTTAATTAAAAAATATACTAAGACTTTGTTACCCAAAGTTCGTGGGCATTTGGCCCGATAGAATTCCAGCGCCCAGCGCCACAGAACCTTCTGAGAATTCCTGCAGTAATATGTACAAGCTAAGGAGGTGTGGCTGTTGGTAAACACCTGGCCAGGAGGGCGTGTGGACACACCGGCCATAGATGGAGAGAATGTTGAAAAATGGTGGACGAGAAGCATGGCTCCATTGACGCAGAAGCAAAGAAGGAATATTGCAGCTTTCCTTATGTACACCACATGGAACATATGGATTGAAAGAAACCAGAGAGTTTTCGATGGAAGGGCACTGCTTCATGTCCATGTGCTAGCTCTCATAAAGGAGGAAATAAAAACTACTCCGTAAACCGGAGAACATATGGCGTGTGGAAGCCCAATACTGGGTTAGAACCGCCCTATTCACTTGGCTGGTGGCTGGTGCTGATTTGTGCTGAGAGAAAAATACTTCTGGCCCGCTGGTGATAGGTGGTTGGTGCTGATTTGTGCTGAGAGAAAAATACTGCTGGCTGATGCTGATTTATTTAACTTATTATGTAATCAAAGACTATTGTAATATGTTCTTGCTTTCTCCTTAAATGAAATAAAAGGCGCTCTTGCAAAACTTAAAAAAAAAGATTAGGACACTGATATTACCGTGGAGCTCTCGACTATTTACTGGATCTTCACATGAACAGTTCTCCTACCCATGGATGCATGCGCCGTGCAGACGGTCACAGCCAGGGGTAGTGCACGCGAACATGAAGAAGGGTCAAAAGCCAGATGCTACAGGGCCCTAATGGTCGGTAAACCGTTGGTCTGCAGGGCGCAGGCAGCAGCAACCGTTCCCTTCCCATTCAATCCCCATCCAATCGTCCCCATCGACCCGCGTCGCGATCCCTCCGAACGTCAGTTCGGTGGGGCCACCCTGCCGGCCGCCGCCCTACGCGAGTAGCCGGCCAAACCCCCGGCGCCATCGCCGGCCCACCCCGCGCTCGATCCCATGTGGCCGTCGGCACGGCATGCACGGCTCCATCACACCCCGTGCCCTGTAGAGCCAGCCCGAGGTGTCAGAGGTGCTCCCCGGCCACGCCCAGCGTAACATGTACACATCTACCTCACTCCACAGCCGCGCGCGGCGGGTGTACAAGTGCATGCCCACGTACGCGGCGGCGCCACGGCCGGCCGGCCGGGTTCGGTCACCGGTCTCGTCACCCTCGCGCGTGTCCGGCCACGGAGCGCCCCGGGGTCGGTCTCGCCTCGCGCGCGCGTTCCTCGGGCGCCGCTCGAAGCGATAGCGCGAGGGGAAAGGAAGCTTTGGTGCCTTCCTCTCCATACCCTCCCGGCCTGCCCCAAGTACCCCCCCCGTATCTCTCGCAGGTGTCACCCGCCCGGGCCCTGTGCACGGGGATGGCGCCGGCCAGCCGGCCGGGCACGTTCCGACGCGACGTCGTCACGTTACCCCTTCTCCCCCCATAGCGCGCTGTTTTCACCCGGCCCTGTGCGTATCTCGCCGCGGTTTTGTCTCTACGTACACGTGCGTGAACGGAGGCTTCATGATCACCCACCCATGTGTGCCGTGACGCCGATCCCTTGTCTCGTCGTCGTCGCTGGCTCGCTCTCGCCGCCTCGATCTCACTGGCCTCTCCGTCTCCGATCCGGCCGGCCGGGTGCGTGGCGGTGGCGTCGAGTACGTCGTGGAGCGCATGTGTGCTTGCGCGGCGAGCAGCGGGGTCCCGTCAGGGCCGCGCGCGCTGTCCCTGTCCGGAGGCCGGTAGCAAGGCCTGATCTCTGACGCCGGCCGCGAGCTAGCCGTCGCTCTCGCTGCCGGCGCGCTCACAGAGCCCGCGGTCGCGGGCACGCACAAGGCGTTGGCGTCGCGTCCACGTCCCGGTGCTGGAGGCTGGCATGTTCTGGCGAGCGTACTTGAGTCCCGATTTGGCTGACAGGGCTTTTGTCGATCACCGGAGCGGAGATACGATAACACACGCGCAGCCATGCATGCGCTTTCAGCAGGGTGCCCAGTCCTCGCCACATGCACACCTACTGTATCTTAAGAGGATATAGATATACACACACCTGTTCGCGAGACAAAAACACTGGTCAGTGTGGGCTCCCGGCCAGCAGCCTCCCACACGATGCCAACATTTTTTTTTCCTGATATAAAGTCACTATCGATGCTAATTAAGTTGCTAACTTGGTGGCAGCATCAGCAGCAGCAGGATACATACACAGGATCATGCATTCCATGGTCGATGGTCCAGCTGAGCTAGGTTCACGCGCCCTGGGCAACAATTTCCCTTTCCGACTATACCGCACAGGATCCGGAGCATGTTTGTGCGGGGCGGAACCGAATCCATGGCGGAAAACAACGTCACCCGGCAAAGGAAGCTAAAAATTAAAGCGCTGAGCTGAGCACCCCACCCCAATGATGGGGCAATGAGAAACCAATCAAATGGGAATTGAAGCTTGCTTGGTCCGGTCCGATCGGCGACGACAGGAGATGCCATGCCAGATGCCAGCTTTGTTGGAGAGGGATCGAGGTTTTGGTAGGATCAGGCGGATCCGAGTAGGACGGCCGTTGCTCGCGCCCGCGTGATGATGCCGAAGGCCCGACGCCGACCCGGCACATTTGGTCAGTCCTGGCCCTCGGTCGTTGGCGCAAGGAGGGATGCACCTGGCCGGCCGCTCTGAATCTGCCGGGCGCCACACCAAATCTTGGCGCCGCGGGGCCAGGGGCTCCGGCGGCGCGACACGTGCTCCCAGCGACCGGTTCGACGGGCGCCGCCGGCGATCCGTGGTGGGCGCGCGCGCACCCCGCGCGACAACGAGGCCCGATCTGACGATGATGATCTCTCCCTCGCCGATGGGGAATGTCTCGCAAATCCCGTTCACTGTGTGGATCTTGGGCGCAGGTTCAGAGCACGCGTTTTCCTTCCTTCCTCCCCGTGTTCCTCTTCCGAGGGCACGTAGCAGAGACGTCAGGTTGCGTTGACAACCTGTGATTCTGTGAACGAACTGTGGCTGCCGACAGGCAGGGTGTGCCTGCCTGTGTAAATTCCAGGAGAGTCCAGTGAAGGTACCAGAGACGATTCGTCGACTCGACGGTCTTGTGGGGGTATGTAGGGACTGAACTGAACATGTCGGTCTCGCGACAGGTCAATTTGTCGAACGGGCCGGGCGCGGCGAATTCCCCGCACATGGCTGCGATGGGGGCACATGATCGAATGAAGAAAGCTTTGGATCTTGTGGTAGATTGCCTCTCGCGCGCCCCGGTCTTTTCGCGGCATTATCGCGGTTTCACGACGGGCATTGGCCTTCTTGGCTATCGGATATGCAATGCTGCCAGCGTCTCTATTTTTTACCTGTACTTGCATGTGCCGGCGGGCCATTTGAGAGGTTTCAGATTGAGCTGATGGATGCGCGACTAGGTAGGTATAGGGGTCTAGAGAACGGTGATTGAAATCCTGAACGTGTGTGCTTTGCTTTCGTGAACAGTGCGAGACAGTATGCATGCATCGTACGGTGGATATCAATCCGGATGTCCATCGTTCGTCCTGATTGGACGGCCGTGATTGATCCTTGGTTGCCATAGCACCGGTAGTTGGTTCCATCGAAAGGGCATAATATAATATGCTAGCGATACTTAAACTTGCATTGTTTCGTAGTATCAGTGGATCTCTAAACTTGTTAAATGTACTGTTGCTTAAATCTTAGTCACCCTAATTAGCATTAACGTGACCATATGTGACAACATCGTCAGTTGGATTTGGACCACATGTTCATGCTAATTATGGTGACTTTGACATCAAATGGGATACGTACAACGGTATGTCACACCCGTCAACTTTAGAAGCGCTACCCAGCTGCAATGAATATCAAGCCCTTGCATTGGACATAGGTGCGATGAAGATGGTGACTCATCTAGAGGTCGATCGTAAGAAATATAAGCGAGAGTAACATGAGCTTTTGTTGTACTGTCATTGTTTCAAAATATATGACGTTTCAGTGCCATATATTTTAGAATAGAGGGAGAGCATGAGAATTGAAGATGAGTGCACATGTTCTCGCAATTTCAAGTTATGATCTTTTGTCACGATATATATAGTAGGGATTCCAATGGTGAATGATAGGGATGCGAGCTTATTGGCTTATTGGGGTGGCTCGAGACTCACTGAAAATAAAATAATTCAGATTTCAACATATATATAGAAAAATAAGACAAACTAATTAGCCATTCCACTATTATATTGGGTGTCACCGCTTGCGGGTATGTTTGTTTGAATTGCAACTTTTGGACTTTCTGCTAAAAAACCGGCTTTAAGATTTTTGGCTACTATTTTTTTGCTATTGGCTTTTGTAATAAATGTTTATTTTCTCAGGATACCAAAAGCCATAAAAAGTTTTTATAAGTCTGCTTTTCAGTTTTCAGTTTATTTCCATGGAAGCCAGCTTTTCATCTTTTTAAAAAATTAGCTTTCCAGCCTTTTGAAAGCCACCTTTCCAACTGGGTTGATTTGTTTCTGGTTTATGGCTTCTGAACCCATCCGCAATGTGGACTTTCACCTACTGCGAGAGACGGGGTTCAAACCTGCCAACCTGGAGATGACAAGCCACTGTGGGTAGCAAATGCTGAAAGTAAAAGCAAAACCGGCAAGGGCCTTGTTGAGATCCAAAATATGGGGTGGGGATTTGGGGGTTTATGGTCACATCGTAATCATTGCGCACTGTAGCATTTCGTTTGTATGTGTGAAAAATTATCCAAAAATTGATTAATTAGGCTCAAAATGTTTGTCTCACAGAATACAACAAAACTGTGTAATTAGTTTTTGATTTCATCTACATTTAGTACTCCATGCAAATTATAACATTTTGATGTGATGAAAATCTTCTTTTTGTATAGTGAATTTTGGGGTTGCTTCTTGGGAACAAGGGCAAGGACCGCAAGGCAGGAGGAGCGTGCATAGGTGTTCATCCTATAAATTAATATTTCACAGTCCGCGTTGGCTTCCTTATTTTGGTAGTTAAATATGTTTGTTTTTTATGTTATATTACTTTGTACATTAACCGTTATTTTTTAAAATTAACAAAGTTTGTAGTTCTTTGAGAAATGTTTAGGAATTCTGATATGCATTTAAATACTTTATGGATCTACACATGAGACCGTACGTGGTGACAAAGTTTAAGAAGCGGTCGTGCATTTTAATTGAACCGGGAAAGAATATGACTTGACGAACTATTCAATCCGAAAGGATCGGAATCGGTGTGCAGTGTCCAAGTAGACACGTACACCTGTACACCATGACCCTGTACCAGGTACTCTCGTCTGGGACGGGACGGGTAGGATACGGAATGATCGACGGCGGGCAGTGTACCAACCGCCGAGGCATTAACATCACCCCTGACACCAAGCACATGGCGATGGCCGGCGCCAGGAACGGCGGTCGCGCACCGGAATTGGCTCGCCGTCGGAAAGCGAGGCCCGGGCCGCCTCTCTTCGGGGCGGCGCGCTCGATCGCCGGC
>OAMR01001214.1:14591-24938 GCA_900205405.1 Echinochloa crus-galli
TCAAACATAATTATTTATGTGCTTGATTTGGTTGTTATTATGCCAATGCGTGATTTGGATCTTTGTAATGATTGTGTAGTTGGGACCCCTCTGTTTTCCCCGTATCTCCTTGTTTTTCTTGCTATCTTTTCTCACAAACCGATGAAGAGCATGAACAAGGAAACCAGAAGACAATCCCAACAACAAAAGATTCGAAGTAGGAGACTTCGCAAGTACATCGACGAAGAAGCATGGTGATCCTAACTCCAGCAGATCTCTGTTTTCAGAATCTTGTTGTTTCGTCTCCTTCTTGCTCCTAGTCTCTTCGAATCTCGGGACGAGATTCAATTTAAGGGGGGTAGTTTGCAACACCCCAAAATTTTCGAATTTTGGGATGTGAATTTTTAACGTAATTAATACAATAATTTTCTCAATTTTCTAAAATTTTCCAAGCTTTATTTAATTTACAGGGAATTTATAATGAAAAAAAGAAAATATTTGAGAAATATAAATAAATTGCTTTGAGTGTTGCATTCATGCTGCTGCATTGAGTTTTGATTGTGTGTGGTTCGAATTGGAATTTAAATCTAATTTAAATTCGAGTTTGAATTGCCTTTGTTTGAGCTCTAGAAAAGTTGTTTGAGCCTAGTTCAATTTCGCTCCCTGAACAATTATCTCGGTCCACTCCTGCTCCCTCCTTTCTTTCTTCCCCTGCGGCCCAGTCCCCCTCCCCTCTCCCCGCACAGGCCCAGCAGCATCGCCCGACCCAACTCAGCGCGCGGCCCAGCTTCTCCCTTCCTCTCTCTGCGGCACGTACCTCTTTTGGCCCAGCTCGGCCCACTCCCCAGCCCACCTCACTGGCCGCCTCGCACCGCACGGCAGCGCCGCCGCCAGGCCTCCCCTCGATGTGCGTGCCAGGCCATCTTCGGCATTTGTGCCACCCCGCTTTCCGAGCGCTGCACGCACCTCCCTTGGGGCTACTTAGGGCCGCCACCCCGCCGCTCCTCAACACCAAGCCACACCGCCTCCGCAGCGCCTTCTCCTCACGCAGCGCCGCCGCCAGATATCCGAGCGCCGCCGCCCGCCATTGTTGGCCATCTCGCCGCCTCCTTGGACGCCGCTCGGAGTGGACGCCGCCACGAGCTCCGCGACTCCAAGCCGCACCTCCTCCGCCCGTCCTCCTCGCCGCTCGGCCGTCGGAGGAGCGTCCCCGCGTGATGACGCCGCCACTGGAGGTCACCATCGCCGACTCGGCGCTTCCATCGCTGTCGAGGAGAACCGAGGCCGCGAAGATCTTCCCCTCGACGAGACGTGTCGAATCGACCGCCTCTCGTCGCCGTTATGCTGCCGGAACTCCTCCGCCCCCGTGAAGCCTCGCCGCCGGCCATGTCATCCGCCGCGGGCGCGATTCTGGCCATCCCCGTCGACTTCCCGCGCCGGTGAGGACCCCCACTAGATCCCCTCTTCCTCCTTTACTACCCGCGCTACCCCAAAGCCGCCTAACCCGAGGAATCGCGGGCGAGCCGACGACCCAGGACGCCGGCGAACTCCCTGTTTTGTTCCAAGGAAGAAGATGGTAATTTCGCATTTTAGCCCCTAAGGAATCCTATAACCTTTAGCCTATTCCTTGTGTCTTGCGCATTTTATAGAGAACCCCCTGCAAGTTTTCCCCCATCGCACTTAAATCCAGCTAAAGCCCTTTTTCAGATCTAACCCTAACCTTTCACCTTTTTCGCGGCCCCTGTTCTCTGTCTCTTGCGAAAAAACTTTATTAACCACTGAAATCGATAGATAATCACGTATAGGTCCCTACAACTTTGTTTTCGTAATAAAATTCACGTTTTAACTCCAATTCAATCCGTTCTTGTTCCGTTAGATTCATATCAACGTAAACTACACGTTAGTACTGTCAATTACCATGTGACATGTTTCTGAAATTTTATTTAATATTAAGTTGATTAAAAGCTATCTAAATGTGCTTTCTTAGATAAAATTTAATTAAGGTTTACATATCAGTTTTCTTTGTTAATATTAATTTGATTAAAATTTATTCAATGAGTTTTGTAAATAAAACTTTGACTAGGATATATCTCGGTTTTCATAAACTATTATAACATAATTAATGATAAATAGCCTTTCCAAATTTAAAAGCAATTTAGAGTCAAACTCCGGTTTTCATAAATAAAGGTTAACATTGATTAATATTAACATAAATGTGTTTTTGATTATAATAATGATTTAAAAAACACGGTTCATAAGGTCATTCGATTAAATGCTCTGACATGTTTTATCTAAGATAAAATATTTAACTTTGCATAATTTATACATAAACAATTATAAATGAAATGTGCTTAAGTCTTACCTCGAGTTTACAAAGTCAAATATATTTTGAATTAATGATAGCATGAGGTGTTTCTATGAAATATCTTTTATATTATTTTATTTAATTAAAATTAATCAAGCATATAGTCTTTCATGCCCTTTTATAATACAAATCTTTCGATAGTCGTATCTTTTCAACCGTTGCTCCGTTTTCAGCGACTCTTGTGCTCACGTGACCATCAAACCAAGCCACATCCCTTAGCGCGCTCTTTTAAAGCTTTTCCTCTGATTGGTGTATTGTTCTTAGTTGTATTGTTTGCTTGCTTATTTAGCTATGTTTGCTGCGAGTAGAAGAAGGACGTTTGAGAGATTCAAGATCAAGAATTGAAGAGTCTGAGCAGCTGTATAATGGAATTGAGGCAAGTATAGCACGGACAATCCTTGCTACCTAAACATCTTTTACATAATTTACTGCATACGCATGTGTCTAAACTGTTATTCCATTAAGGTTGTACCTAGCTTTATCTATCCTGTCCTTGATTACCTTGGGTTATTGCATTTGGGTCGTACCTTGCTAGGCGCAGCTACTGTCACCTTTGTTTAACTGTTAATCTTGACTTAATGGTTCACTCCAATGTTAATGATAAAACCTTCTTTTTAGCAACATGGTTTAGGGAGCTAGGGCGTTTGCTTCGTGCTTGGCCCTAGTGTCTCTTCGTAAGGACTGGTTCTTAAAGCGGCAATCTAGGAGTCTGTCGCCACCGCCAAAACTATAATGGCTCTTGTCTTGGACAAGTAGCTTGTACGGCTCTAACTTGACAGTGGTTACCGACAGGCCGACGGCGTTATGGGAGGCAAGGCACGGGGTGTTTTCTTGATTCCACCGAGGATGGTAGCCTGTTGGTACTTCTTACGATCCAATATCAGAATTGAGAATCCTGGTACTGGGGTAAGGAGTGTTTCAGTGGTTTTCCTTATGGCTAGTAAAATATGTGAATATTCTGCAAGCGCACAGAATCACAGCTGTAGCACTTCACCTGGGAGTATCCCGAGGTATAGGAGAAGGGGTGCCACTATTTCCCAACTGGGGAATCCTACGGACCGGAACTAACGTGATGGGCTACGAAGACCGAAAGGGCTGTCGCCACCTCCCGGCTACCACCTCCGTTACGACGGGAATAAACTAAGGCCACTGACTAGTCTAGGAACCACTGCTACACTAGACAACGACTACTTACTCTGCTAGCAAGAGCAACATGGTTCACTCCAATGTTAATGATAAAACCTGCTTTTTAGCAACATGGTTCAGGGAGCTAGGGCGTTTACCGACAGGCCGATGGCGTTATGGGAGGCAAGGCACGGGGTGTTTTCTTGATTCCACCGAGGACGGTAGCCCCGTCGGCTAGGTCTCGTTAGACCCAGTCCCATGTTCTCGGTTTTGCAAATTCAAATAGAATTATTTGAAATGATCTCTACTTATGATTTTCTTTAGTTAAAATCAATCAAGCATATAGTTGTCATTTGATAATTTAAATCTTTCGATAGCCCTTTTCAGCGATCCTTGCGCTCACGTGATCATAGAACCAAGCCCCATCCCTTAGCACACTCTTTTAAAGCTTTTCCTCTGATTGGTGTATTGTTCTTAGTTGTATTGTTTGCTTGCTTGTTTAGCTATGTTTGCTGCGAGTAGAAGAAGGACTTCAACAAAATCCCGGATGGGTAACAGATGAAGTTTCTTGAGGATCTTCCGTACTTCTGAGCTGTGGTCCACCAATCGGTGTCCCTGTGGACTTGAGGCTCTACCTGTCGAGAGAGTTAGTCTTCCGCTGTGTTTTAGGTAAACTCTGATGTAAAACTATTTTATTCAAGCATATGTACTCTCTTTTACCATATTGGTAAGCTGTATGTGTTCTGTGGACTTCCTGGGCACACATACAGTAGCATTCGGGTTTCTGTGTAAACCCGGGTGTGATAGACAGTACACGAACAACACAAAGATTTAGACAGGTTCGGGCCGCGAGTAGCGTAATACCCTACGTCCTGTGTGCTTGATTGTATTGTACGTGTGGTTACGTCCTGTGTGCTTGAATGTATTGCACGTGTTGTTATGAGATGTTTTGACGGGGTCCCTGCCCCGCCTTATATAGTCCGGGGTGCAGGGTTACAAGTCGGTTTGTACAGTCCTAGTCGTATACAACATAGAGAACTACAACAGAATACTTTGGGGAGCTTCCTATCTGTACACGACTAGTTATATCAATCTGCTACGCCGTCTTGCACCATAGCCGACTGGTTTGAGTAGTCGGATTGAACTCTCCCTGTCGAGTAGTTTAATCCTCTGGATAAGTGGCCCTAGGGATCCTGGTCCCACACCAAGACGCTAAAGTCTTCTCTGACGAGTAGTTTCATTGGAGTCCATCTGTTGATGCACCCAATGGGTGTAGCCCCTGAGCCTCCGACTACTTTTCAAGTAGTCGAAGGGTCAAAAAGCAGTCTTCAATCTTCATCTTGAGTAGTTCAATGGTGTGCACCGAGTAGGTGCACCCATTGGGTGTAGCCACCGAGCTTCGAGTAGTTTTGTAGAAACTAGTCGAAGGTCTTCGAGTAGTTGGTCCATAAATTTCGGAAAATCAAATACGGATTATCCGCTAGCAGCCCCCAAGCTTTAAAGCAAAATATCTTTGGTTTAAAGATCAGGATAAATCTTCCGTAATCTGTTGAGATCCAGGATCTCCGAAAATTTCGCCAACGTCATTTGAGGAATGTTATCCCAAAAAAATAGGCGGGAAAGTAGAATGCCATGCGCCGCCGCACTGTAGTGCATAGTAACCCTAACTGGTTATTATATAGATTCAACCAGCGTCATTTGGTAAAACCGCTTCACCCTGCGCAGCCTCTGTCTTCCAAGCTCAAACCTTCTCCCTTCCGCACCAATCACGAGCTCAAGCCCCCGAGCCCAAGATCCGCGTAGTACAGCCCCCGAACTGCGTAGTCGGTGAATGCGAGAGAAATCCAAAGCGACAATCCGCGCTAAGATGTCCGGGCAAAGGAGAGGTGCAGGAGCTGGATCTCAGAGGGGTGGGAAGAAGAAATCACCAATCATGGAGCCGTCCACAAAACAGGCGTTTGCAGATCCGCCTTCGCCGGTCGTAGCATGGAAGAAGTGCACAACGAACACCGACGAATTGTCCAGCCTAGTGGGGCAAGGTTTGCTGCTTGACCAAGTTTCTTTAGAATGGAAATCTTGTTGGAAACAAGAATTCCCTACTGAAAACAACCAAGAAATCCCACTATTCATATCTTTCTGTGAACGCGGGGTTGGGTTGGCAATCTCTTCCTTTTTCAAGGAGTTCCTTGCCTTCTATAGTCTGCAACTCCACCATCTTAATCCAAATGGTATCTTGAACATAGCTGTCTTTGTCCATGCTTGCGAAGCATTCTTAGGCATAAAACCTAGTCTACCTTTGTTCTGTACCTTGTACCATATCAAACCGCAATCTACCAATCTTAGAACTGAAGTAGTCGGAGGTGCGGGAATTCAATTCCTTCAGAACATGAAGGCGAAATGGTTTGAAATACCCATCATTGACTCTTGGTCTATGGAGTGACCACCCGGGAAAACAGTACAACCATGAGAACTAGATGGGCAATAGTCTTGGCTATGTAACTAGGGGAAATCGGGAAATCCAGTGGTCAGCGTTAAGCTGTTGGGACTGAGGTGGACTCAAACACGTCACAATGATGGGTACCCGAACCCTGAGTGGATTAATGCGCGCTGGTGAACCTAGTAACAACCTCGTAGTGTACCCCGGCACGCACATCTCGGAAATGTGTGGAGGCTTGCAACCTCAGCTAAAAGGTATCATGACTCATGGTGAAAGTGTACAACCTCTGCAGAGTGTAAAACTAATATAATAGTCGTGCTCATGGTCAAGAGCGGCCTGGACCCTCACATGATTAGCTGGTTTGGGAGGATCACAGTGGTGGTTAACTGTGGTTTTGGTTAGTTGTTGGTTAAACCTTAAGTTGGGTGGTTTGGGAAGCTTATCACATTTAAATATCTCTAGGTGCTTTAATCAAATTTGACCCGACAAAAATTTGAGCGTTGCAGTCCACAAATAAAGCCTTTGTTAAGCCTACATGTCATTTTCTCCCTCCCACGTGCTAAGTGCCAACCATAAGTGCACTTACGCTTCCTATAGACCTTATTAGGGTAGAAACATGAAGGTGGAGTTGGATCATGAAGACCTGGAGTTCTAGGCTGGCGTGCCCCCGGTCGACGTTCCTGTGGAAGATGGAGCCCTCCGCCGCGATTAGTATTTACGGTGTGTAATTTTCTTTAAGACCCTTTGGTCATTTTGTAATAATACACGCTTGTAAATGATATATGTATTGATATTCATTGATGATGTCACTTTATGCATGAAAATTAATCCTGGGCATGCATAAAGGGTGCGTTCGGTTTGTCCTTAAAACCGGTCGTGACAGAAGTGGTATCAGAGCTATATCGACCATAGGACGCAAGCCTAGGTAGAAATGGTTCTCGTTAAGGTCATATTTTCAACTTATTTTGAAAATCTTCACCTCCTTGACCTTTTGCCTCGCTGTTTGCACTCTGAAATCCTCTAATCTGCTATTTTGAGCAAATGAACTTCTGATCTCACTCTTATTCAAAATCTTTAGTCGTTAACCCTACCCTCATCTCAAGATCAAGAGAAAATGCTAGACAACATGTCACCATCAACCTGAAGAACATAAAGACTTGAGACAATGACCCTTCATCAAGAGAGCTTCAGCATCAACATTGAAGACTGCTTGAGCTCCTAAATCCTCGGTAGTTCTAGCTTTCGAGTTATGATAGGTTTTACCCATGCTTTCTCTTATAGTCTTATCGATAGATCACTCTTGTTAAGGGATTATAATTGATAGTGTGCTCTTTTAAGGACTGTGATATGTTAGTGTGCTTTTGCCTGCAGCTGTATGTCTGTTATTGTGGCATTGTGTGATTTGGTTCTTTGTAATGAGTGTTGATGTGTTGTGGGACTATGTCAGCAATGACATCAGTTGATTATATATCTATAAATAGATAGATGGGTTCTCATTTCTTGCCTATCCCTGGAAATCCTTGTCACCTTCTCCTTTATTGCCCCACCTTGCTCTATCCAAAAAAAGGACACGAGAAGATTCAATATAGATGAAGCGGTACACTCAAGGATGCTCTTCTGAATCATGATCGGGGAAGAACACAAGAAAAATTTTCATATAAACTATTGCTCTCCAAAAACCACCACACCGTCCTTGCATCTCTCTCTAGCTTCTCCTTGAATCTCGGGACGAGATTCCTGTTAAGTGGGGTAGTATTTGTAACACCCTAGTTTTAAATTTGTAGGTTTTTAAAATATTTCTAAAATTTATTAGAATTTAATAGGCAGTGTGAATAATTATTTATAATAAAACAATATTTTCTAAATTTAAATCCAATTAATATAGGTTATAAATATAAGTTGGTTGTTGCATTCATGCTCTTACATAGTTTTATTGTTTGAAAAATGTGGATTTCAAAACCTTTATAAAATTCAAGTAGTTTCCGTTAGTGTGATTAAGTTTAAGGACTAAATAATTTCAAGACTAAATATATTTTTGGGCCAAATAATATTTATGATAGGGCTTTGTCCATTTTCTCTTTCGGTTTTCCTTTCCTACTCTTCCTTTTCTTTTTCTCTAGAAGCCTAATCCCAAAAATCTAGCAGACCACCTGTTTGGGCCCAATCCCTAGCCGACCGAGCATCCTCTCTTGCTCTCCTCCTCTTCTCCTCTTGGGCCGAGCCCAACAACACCCAGCCCAACCCTCTCCTCCCCTCCAGCCTGCACAGGCGAAGGCGCCTAGCGCCTGGGCGCCACCGCCCTCCCCTACCTCTCTCGCTGCGCGCTAGGTCCCACCTGTCCGCGCCTTCCCCTTCCCTCTCCTCCCTCTGCTTCGCGGCTCGCACAATCGAACGCCGCCGCAGATCGCCCCCGCGCCCTCCCGCTCTCGCTCTCGCCCATGCTCGCGCCAGCCCGACCCCACCCGGCAACGCCTCAACCTCCCTTTACTTCCCGCCTGTTTCCGCCTCCCTCTTCAAGCGCATCGATGGCCATTGAAATCCATCAATGGCCGGTCGCCCCTTAATCACCGCCGGCCCATCTCCTCCCCTCCCGAGCTCCCTTCCCTCTATAAAGCACAGACGCACCGCCACCTGCTCGCCCTTTAGCCGCGCTGCCCCACCCCACTGTCATTGTGCCATCGTCGCCTCTGGAAACCCCGCCCATCGCCGCCACGGTGAGCTGCTCCACCGCCGCCCGATCTCCGCCTAGGCGCCCTCTCTCACTCCCTCTCCTCGTCTCTCCCGTGCGCAGGACCACTACGAGAAGACCCGGATGCCCAGAAGAGCGAAGAAGCGGTCCCAAGCGCGACCCCCACGCGCGCCCGACGACCCGCCCGCCCCGCGCCGTCGGCAGCCATCCCCACCGCGGAATCGACGACGAGGTCCCCATGGGTGAGCTTGTCGTGTTCTCCTCTCCCTCCCCGTCAAAACCCCGTCACGAATGATGCCCTGTAGCATGAGCACGACCGAAGTCCGGCGAGGAACTGCCGCAGCTGCTCTTGTGCGCGGCACCGCCGCCGCCTGTGGTGGCCGGCGTGCCCCTAGTCGTCAATCTGGCTGCCAGCGGATCTGATTAGAAGCCCCCATACCCCTTCAAAACATTAAATCACAGCCACACATCGCCAGATCAACGTCTCCGGTAGGCCGCTGACCCCAGTCAACTGGCTGGCCTGTCCATTTTGCACTTAGGCCCCCGCAGAACATAGTTTTTGCACGAGCTGTTCACTGTGCCTTAGGAAAATTCCCTGCTAGCCCCTGAAGTCTATAAATAATTATGTATAGGCCCCTATTCAGTGTAAATAACATATTAGCCCTTGTATTTTCATTGTTTTACAACATCTATTTGCTGAACCTTGTACATTTTGTATATTGGACCTTGGAAACTACTATTATTTAAATAAATACCCTTGTTAATTTAATAAAACTGCAAAACATATTTAAACATTGTATAAAATGCCTTGTTGATGTCATAATTTCATATATGATGTCAAAAATTAGTTTATTTTGTTTTAAAAATATTATAATCCTTGATAATGCTATAAATTAGTTTTAGTTTAAATAAAATTCATTAGGTTTAAATAAATTTCCAAAAAATAGTTAAATCACGTTTTAGCTCATAGCTTTTGTGTCCTAGCTCCGTTTTAGTCCGTTCTTGTTGTGATGGTCCTCTTTTAGCATGGGCTATCGTTTGCAAGTGTAGTTTCACGATCATCATGCTTTATAAAATCAAATAAAATTTAAATTAATTAATAACCTGTCAACTTACTTTCTAAATAAAATTTGCTTAGGTCCATACATCGGCTTTTGATAAATTCATGTTAATTTGAGTAAATCCAATGTCAATGTATTTCTGAATTATAACTTGATTAGTTCAACACGACACTTGAAACAAACTGATTAGACCCTCTCACATGTCTTTTAAGTTAAACAATTAAATGGCTTAACTTATATGCAAATATATTTGTAAATAAAATATGACTAGAATTTACTTTGCTTTTGAATTAAAATAATTTGAGTAAATTGAGTAAGAATATTTCTTTGGAATATTCTTTACACATGCTTTCATAAATTAAAATAAATGCAACACCTAGTTGTTTCCCTCTGTATGTAATTCAAATATTCGCTAGTTTATCTTTTCAACCGTAACCCCGTTTGAAGCGCTTCTCGTGCTCTTGCGTTCGTTGTAGCTAGTGTTAGCTAGCAATATGTTTTCGAAAATTATTTTGCTATTGCTTGGTGTATTGTTCTTAGTTGTGCATGTGTGTTATTTTCAGTTGATTTGTTTACGCTAAGGAACGCTTCTAATCAGGGAGACTTTGGAAAAGAGGCAAGTGTCTTGATCATCTTGACTCTTGCGCCTTTATTATTCTACATGCTATCACCTTTTATTTATTGCTTTCTT
>OAMR01001214.1:24994-40337 GCA_900205405.1 Echinochloa crus-galli
CCGGTCGTGACAGAAGTGGTATCAGAGCTATATCGACCATAGGACGCAAGCCTAGGTAGAAATGGTTCTCGTTAAGGTCATATTTTCAACTTATTTTGAAAATCTTCACCTCCTTGACCTTTTGCCTCGCTGTTTGCACTCTGAAATCCTCTAATCTGCTATTTTGAGCAAATGAACTTCTGATCTCACTCTTATTCAAAATCTTTAGTCGTTAACCCTACCCTCATCTCAAGATCAAGAGAAAATGCTAGACAACATGTCACCATCAACCTGAAGAACATAAAGACTTGAGACAATGACCCTTCATCAAGAGAGCTTCAGCATCAACATTGAAGACTGCTTGAGCTCCTAAATCCTCGGTAGTTCTAGCTTTCGAGTTATGATAGGTTTTACCCATGCTTTCTCTTATAGTCTTATCGATAGATCACTCTTGTTAAGGGATTATAATTGATAGTGTGCTCTTTTAAGGACTGTGATATGTTAGTGTGCTTTTGCCTGCAGCTGTATGTCTGTTATTGTGGCATTGTGTGATTTGGTTCTTTGTAATGAGTGTTGATGTGTTGTGGGACTATGTCAGCAATGACATCAGTTGATTATATATCTATAAATAGATAGATGGGTTCTCATTTCTTGCCTATCCCTGGAAATCCTTGTCACCTTCTCCTTTATTGCCCCACCTTGCTCTATCCAAAAAAAGGACACGAGAAGATTCAATATAGATGAAGCGGTACACTCAAGGATGCTCTTCTGAATCATGATCGGGGAAGAACACAAGAAAAATTTTCATATAAACTATTGCTCTCCAAAAACCACCACACCGTCCTTGCATCTCTCTCTAGCTTCTCCTTGAATCTCGGGACGAGATTCCTGTTAAGTGGGGTAGTATTTGTAACACCCTAGTTTTAAATTTGTAGGTTTTTAAAATATTTCTAAAATTTATTAGAATTTAATAGGCAGTGTGAATAATTATTTATAATAAAACAATATTTTCTAAATTTAAATCCAATTAATATAGGTTATAAATATAAGTTGGTTGTTGCATTCATGCTCTTACATAGTTTTATTGTTTGAAAAATGTGGATTTCAAAACCTTTATAAAATTCAAGTAGTTTCCGTTAGTGTGATTAAGTTTAAGGACTAAATAATTTCAAGACTAAATATATTTTTGGGCCAAATAATATTTATGATAGGGCTTTGTCCATTTTCTCTTTCGGTTTTCCTTTCCTACTCTTCCTTTTCTTTTTCTCTAGAAGCCTAATCCCAAAAATCTAGCAGACCACCTGTTTGGGCCCAATCCCTAGCCGACCGAGCATCCTCTCTTGCTCTCCTCCTCTTCTCCTCTTGGGCCGAGCCCAACAACACCCAGCCCAACCCTCTCCTCCCCTCCAGCCTGCACAGGCGAAGGCGCCTAGCGCCTGGGCGCCACCGCCCTCCCCTACCTCTCTCGCTGCGCGCTAGGTCCCACCTGTCCGCGCCTTCCCCTTCCCTCTCCTCCCTCTGCTTCGCGGCTCGCACAATCGAACGCCGCCGCAGATCGCCCCCGCGCCCTCCCGCTCTCGCTCTCGCCCATGCTCGCGCCAGCCCGACCCCACCCGGCAACGCCTCAACCTCCCTTTACTTCCCGCCTGTTTCCGCCTCCCTCTTCAAGCGCATCGATGGCCATTGAAATCCATCAATGGCCGGTCGCCCCTTAATCACCGCCGGCCCATCTCCTCCCCTCCCGAGCTCCCTTCCCTCTATAAAGCACAGACGCACCGCCACCTGCTCGCCCTTTAGCCGCGCTGCCCCACCCCACTGTCATTGTGCCATCGTCGCCTCTGGAAACCCCGCCCATCGCCGCCACGGTGAGCTGCTCCACCGCCGCCCGATCTCCGCCTAGGCGCCCTCTCTCACTCCCTCTCCTCGTCTCTCCCGTGCGCAGGACCACTACGAGAAGACCCGGATGCCCAGAAGAGCGAAGAAGCGGTCCCAAGCGCGACCCCCACGCGCGCCCGACGACCCGCCCGCCCCGCGCCGTCGGCAGCCATCCCCACCGCGGAATCGACGACGAGGTCCCCATGGGTGAGCTTGTCGTGTTCTCCTCTCCCTCCCCGTCAAAACCCCGTCACGAATGATGCCCTGTAGCATGAGCACGACCGAAGTCCGGCGAGGAACTGCCGCAGCTGCTCTTGTGCGCGGCACCGCCGCCGCCTGTGGTGGCCGGCGTGCCCCTAGTCGTCAATCTGGCTGCCAGCGGATCTGATTAGAAGCCCCCATACCCCTTCAAAACATTAAATCACAGCCACACATCGCCAGATCAACGTCTCCGGTAGGCCGCTGACCCCAGTCAACTGGCTGGCCTGTCCATTTTGCACTTAGGCCCCCGCAGAACATAGTTTTTGCACGAGCTGTTCACTGTGCCTTAGGAAAATTCCCTGCTAGCCCCTGAAGTCTATAAATAATTATGTATAGGCCCCTATTCAGTGTAAATAACATATTAGCCCTTGTATTTTCATTGTTTTACAACATCTATTTGCTGAACCTTGTACATTTTGTATATTGGACCTTGGAAACTACTATTATTTAAATAAATACCCTTGTTAATTTAATAAAACTGCAAAACATATTTAAACATTGTATAAAATGCCTTGTTGATGTCATAATTTCATATATGATGTCAAAAATTAGTTTATTTTGTTTTAAAAATATTATAATCCTTGATAATGCTATAAATTAGTTTTAGTTTAAATAAAATTCATTAGGTTTAAATAAATTTCCAAAAAATAGTTAAATCACGTTTTAGCTCATAGCTTTTGTGTCCTAGCTCCGTTTTAGTCCGTTCTTGTTGTGATGGTCCTCTTTTAGCATGGGCTATCGTTTGCAAGCATAGTTTCACGATGATCATGTTTTATAAAAATTAAATAAAATATTAAATTAATTAATTACCTTCCAACTTATTTTCTAAATAAAATTTGTTTAGGTCTATACATCGACTTTTGATAAACTCCTGCTAATTTGAATAATGCCAACATGAACATGTTTTTAATTTATAATTTGTTTAGTTAAACACGACACATGAAACAAACCCATTAGAGCCTCTCACATGCTTCTAGTTTCATATTTAAATATTAAATGGCTTAATTCTTATGCAAACAATTTATAAATAAAATAAAATATGGCTAGGTTTTACCCCTCTTTATAAGTTAAATATAATTTGAATAACTTCAACATGGGGTATTTCTTGAAATATCCTTTATGCATGTTTTCATAAATTAAAATTAATGAAGCATAAGTTGTCCTTTTCCATATATAATTTAAACCTTGCGATAGTTGTATCCTTTCAAGCGTAGCTCCTTTTTAAGTGCTTCTCGTGCCGTTTGCATTCGTTGTAGCTAGTGTTAGCTTATAGTCCGTTTTCGAAAACTATTTTGTTATTGCATGGTGTATTGTTCTTAGTTGTGCATGTATATATTTGTTTGAAGTTGATTTGTTTATGCTGAGGAACGTTCTGAGCAAGTGGGAATCTTGAATTTCTTTTTGAGGCAAGTGGTCCTTGATCATTTTCCTTGTACCTACTTAATTTATTTCACAATGTCAGTTGGTATTTACATTTGCTTGCATTAGATGTCATAATTTGCCGGGAATCCTATGTTAGTTTCTTTACTAGAATTTCATTATTATTCCTTGAAGCCTTAGAGGTTACCTTCTATGGGTAGAATTATTGCTTAGCCTTGCACAACAATGGGTGGTTGGATTAATTTAATATTGAGTAATGAACTATGCAATGTGGGCTTGGTAACCTTTTTAGCAACATGGAACTCTAGGCGGCTCAGGCAAGCGGGTTTGATGCTTGGTTTTTGAGGAAAGTTATGTTGGTTTTGCCTGACCCGAGCTCAAGGTTTGATCTATGGAGTGACCACCCGGGAAAACAGTACAACCATGAGAACTAGATGGGCAATGGTCTTGGCTATGTAACTACGGGAAATCGGGAAATCCAGTGGTCAGCGTAAAGCTGTTGGGGCTGAGGTGGACTCAAGCACGACACAATGATGGGTACCTGAACCCTGAGTGGATTAATGCGCGCTGGCGAACCTAGTAACAGCCTCGTAGTGTACCCCGGCACGCACATCTCGGAAATGTGTGGAGGCTTGCAACCTCAGCTAAAAGGTATCAGGACTCATGGTGAAAGTGTACAACCTCTGCAGAGTGTAAAACTGTTATAACAGCCGTGCTCACGGTCAAGAGCGGCCTGGACCCTCACATGGTTAGCTGGTTTGGGAGGATCACAGTGGTGGTTAACTGTGTATTTGGTTAGTTGTGGGTTAAACCTTAAGTTGGGTGGTTTGGGAAGCTTATCACATTTAAATATCTCTAGGTGCTTTAATAAAATTTGACCGACTAAAATTTGTGCGTTGCAGTCCACAAATAAAGCCTTTGTTAAGCCTACATGTCATTTTCTCCCTCCCACTTGCTAAGTGCCAACCATAAGTGCACTTACGCTTGCTATAGACCTTATTAGAGTAGAAACATGAAGGTGGAGTTGGATCATGAAGACCTCGGTTGACGTGCCCCCGGTTGACGTTCATGTGGAAGATAGAGCCCTCCGCCGCGATTAGTATTTCCGGTGTGTAATTTTCTTTAAGACCCTTTGGTCATTTTGTAATAATACACGCTTGTAAATGATGTATGTTTCGATATTCACTGATGATGTCACTTTATGCATGAAAATTAATCCTGGGCATGCATAAAGGGTGCGCTTGGTTTGTCCTTAAAACCCGGCGTGACAGGTGCTCCCCATGGTGAAGAACTCGGAGGAATGTACCCTTTGGCTAGCAATGAGTTTAATTCCTCCTTAAGTTTCTCTAGTTCCTTTCCTCCCATCCTATATGGCCTCTTGGCTGTAGGTGCAGTGCCATGTTTATGTTCAATAACGAATTCAACTTCGCGTTCCGGGGGCATACTTGTCAATTCATCTGGAAACACGTCTGGGAATTCGCTCACCACTCTGATGTCCTCAAGCGCTGCACCTTCAGCTTGGTTGACTTGATCCTGCCCTGAGGGACTGGCTGCCTGGTACTCCACCTTATCTCCAGACCCTGTTGTCAGCTGCACTGCTCTCTTGGCGCACTGGATCACTACATCATATTTGCCTAACCAGCTCATACCCAGGATTAAGTCAAACCCTAGGGTTTCCAGGACTATCGGGCTTGCCTCGAAATTTACACCCCTTATTGAGATGATGATATGGGGGCAACGTAGAGTGGCTCGCTGTTCCCCTCCTGGTGAGATTACTAGCATAGTGCTCATCATGGGTTTCAAGGCTATTAAGTTCCTTTTCACAAAAGCAGCAAATATGAAAGCATGCGAAGCTCCAGAATCTAACAAAATAGTCACAGGAGTCAAGTTGACAAGGAACATACCCACAACCATGTCAGTAGCTCTCTCTCCGGTCTCTGCACCCATGTGGTTGATCTTGCCTCTAACAGGGTTCTGCGGACCGCGACCTCCTTGTGCCTGCTTTTGTGTGGCCTGCTGGTTCTGTCCTGCGGCGTTCTGGGCCTTCTTGAGGCAAAAATTGGCGAAGTGCCCCTGCTCTCCACAGTTGTAACACACCCTCAGACCCACTGTTGTAGTGTTGACTGGGCAGGTACGCGCGAGCAAACACCCCCAACCACCGCCAGCCGCTAGATTCGAATCCGACGGCCCACGTCCACCCGAGCCCCAGGTCAAAGTCGTCCATACTGGTCAGCACCGGTGTTTTTGCTAAAGAGGCCCTGAGTTGTTGGCTAATTAACCCGCAGTCCGCATCAGTTCAAAAGTAATTACAAATAGGTCCTGCTTTATTCGTTTCAACCCCTGAGTTTTTGAATTTTATACCCCGCGGTCCAGCCCCTACCCTTTCGCGCGTTAGCCCTCAGGTTTTAACGCATAATTACATTTAGGTCCCTGTTTTTTCACAAATAGGCCCCTGGAAACTTTTAAACCTCGGCAGCAAGTCCCTGAACCTTAGAAACGCCATAACTTTCTCGTTTTAGCTCCGATTAGTGTGATTCTTGCGCTCACGTGTTCGTAGCAAAGCGTAGAATATCTTTAAAACCTTCTTTTGTACTGTTTCTACTATTTGGTGTACTATTTCTAATAGAATACCTTTGTTTGCATGTATTGGCTTGTGTGGATGCTTGTGTGGTGATTCGTGTCCCGTCGGTGAGCCGTTGGCGTTGGAGTTTGAGTACGAGGACTTTCCGGAGCCAAACTCGCAGCAGCAGCAACAACACTTTGAGGAATGCAAGTTATAGCACAGACAATCCTTGCTACCTACTCATTACTTGATCAACTTTCCATGAAGTACTTGAATGCCCCAATTCGAGTCCGTATGCAACCATGGCGTCCATCACAAGTTGATGCTTTTCTTGTGTCCGAATCTAGCCCGCGCGAATCCTTTTCCTTCCAGGTCCTCTCCATGATTCCTAAGCAAAACAAGAGTGCACGGGTCTCCACAATCTAAATATGATGAACATGAACTCAGGAGTGAACTCACCTGATGATTAAGTTGTCTAGCACGAGCACAAGTAATAGGACCAGCAATGATAGGAGGATTTGGCGTGACTGTATCGTTTGCGGTGATGTCCTCATCAGCTCGACATTCACCGAGTAAGCTAGTTTGCCTCTAATGCATTTGGTTTTGTGCATGTCTTATTTTGCGTCTTTCTTTTGGCAGCGACTGCGGAAAATTGCGGAGGACAAAGTCGCCTACCTCACCGGCTTGCAAGCCGACATGTACCGGCTCGAGTAGGAGAACGCCGAGCTGCGTTCGAATGCGGAGAATGTCCGCACCATCCTGAACGAGCAGGGGTGGACGGTCGCAAGCTGCGGCAAAGCAGGAGGCCAAAGAGGCCAAGCAGCTAGGCGCCGCGCTTCAAGAAAAGATCGGGGAGCTGGCGGCGGAGCTAGAGCTGCTTCGGCAGGAACGCGCGGCCCTCGCCGAGGCATGGACCCAGCTGTCTCAACCTGAGCAGAAGGCCCAGGAGGCCGAGCGGCTAGGCGCCAATCTCGAGGAGAAGCCCAAAGCGCTGGCGGCGGCAGAGGGCCAGCTTCAGCCGGAGCGTGCCACGCTCGAGGACGTGCGGTCCCAGCTCGCGCTGAAGGACATCGCTCACAGCGGCACAAGCTCAACTCCAGTAGGAGCGCATGGCGCTCACAGAGGTCAACGCCGCACTGGAGGAGGAGAAGAGGCGGACCGAGGGTAAGGCGCAACCCTTTGACGCCTTTGCTTGTTTTGTGCTTGTCAAGGTTCGTCTTGACGCTTGTTTTGGCATTTCAGGGCTGTGGAAGGCCATGGAGGAATCGTTGGGGCGGATTGAGGCCCTCCAGACCGCCTACTCGAAGGCTCAAGAGGAGTTCGAGAGCTTGGAGAGTGCTGCCCTTGCTGCGTGCAAGAAGGTCGATGGCATCGATATCCTGTCAAGCAGTTCGTTGCCTAGTCGCCTGAGATCCTTGGGCGGCTACGTTGCTGAGTGACTGAAGGGTGCACTTTGCCTTGGCATCTAGAATACCCTTGGCATGGTGTCCACCCACTTCCTCATCGACCTCGGGGCATTGGCTGCAGGCTACATCATTGACGAGGATCTCGACGATGACACCGCGATCGCCGCCATTGACCGAGCCGACACAGCCGCCGAGGGTCGTGCCGCGACGCTTGCTGCCATGTTTGAGGGTGACCTCTTCCCTGGCACAGAGGGAAGCGAGGATGCTGGTGCTGAGGCCGATGCCCAAGCTGCCCCGGAGGTGGACGCCGCCACAGCAGGAGCAGGCGTAGGCAAGGCTCAAGCCAGTGTGTAACACCCCGAAATTTGCACTATTTTAAAATTTCATAATTTAGTAATTAATTTACTTTTTATTGAAAGTGTCCATAATTAATATAGGAAAAACGAATTATTTCTGAGAATTAAAATCAAATATAAGGTTAGAAACATTTATGTTGCATTCATATTGGCTGCATTGAGTTTTGGTTGTGTGCAAATCAATTGGAATTTAAATCTGATTTAAATTCGAATTTGAATTGCCTTGTTGGGAGTCCCTGGAGTACGGGAACTCCGCATGTTGCGCTCTTTATTTTTGTTGGCATGCGTTGCCTGCGCTTTGGACGCCATTGACCCCCACATTGTTGCGACTCTGAGCGTCAGTCAATCTCGGTGCCTAGGCCATGCTGCCTGTGTAGTACCATAGTGGCCACTGTCTTGTTAGGGTGTCTGGTGAAAAGCCTCATAGCGTCCCTATGCAGTCACACCTCGGAAGTGTAGATGTGCGTGGTTGGGTGCAAAGCTCCATGAGCTTTTACGCGACTGGTGGGTAAAGGGCGAAATCTCTGCAGAGTGTACAATCTATCATGATAGCCTTGCTCAGGGTCACGAGTGGCCTGGATCCTTTTTTATTAGAAGATGATATTTATTACTGTTTAATGTTCACTTCTACTCTATTAATTGGGTTTCAACTGGGATTCATTTAATGTAGTAATTTGGATTACGTTAAAATGAAACAACTAAAATTGTTAATGCAGTTCAGCCAAGTCTAGCCTTACTTTTAGCCTTCATACCCCGTGTTATACTTGCTAAGTAAGACATTTACTTATACTTGCTATTATTCAACAAAATCCCGGACGGGTAACAGATGGGATGAGTGAGACTGCTGCTATTGAAATCCCTGAAGACCTGCCTTACTACTAAGCTGTGGTCAACCAGTCGGTGTCCCTGTGGACTGCGGCTCCGCTAAATGAGAGTTAATAATTAGACTTCCGCTGTGTATTATTTAGGTAAACTCTGATGTAAACTATTTTATTCGAGCATATGTTCTCTGTTTTACCATATTTGTAAGCTATATGTGTTCTGTGGACTTCCTGGGCACACATATAGCAGCATTCGGATTTCTGTGTAAATCCGGGTGTGACATAGTACCCAGGCCCCCCCCGAACACGGGTGCCACCACCGCCAATCCCCTTGGTGATGAGGACGCCGCCGCCGTGGTCCCTCGTGAGGGCGTGCCCTAAAAGGCTTGGGCGTGAAAGCCCGAATTGTATCTTAGTTTAGGTTCCGTTTCGATGTTTTGTAATGAACACTGTTTTGGAATTGAATGTACAAATTAATTCGCAATTTCAGTTTGTATGTAGATTTCGGCTGGGAAGTTTGAATACGTTAATAACTTTGGCACAAAGTGGTGAGGGGGATGCCGTATCCTCTCGGAGGCGTAGGCGGTCCTGCGACTCGGCCGAACCTGGCGTTAGTTAGCTCACACCCTGCTTCTTTCTTTCTAAGCATACAAGGTGTAACACGTTAACATTTTTTGAAAGAAAAGGTTCGCGAAAAATGGGATGATTAGGGGGTAGCCCCCGAGGGAGACTTGCTTCTATCGAGACCCAAGTTGAGGGTAAAGCCAAGCCACCCTATCTCATTGTAACGATAATGTTTCGACATTTTGTGACCTTTCTTTATTATTGATTATCAACACAAAATATTTACAAGGAGAACTAGAAATTCATGGGTAAAAGCGATGTAGCCGCTGAATATTCCAGGAGTTGGTGGAGACTTCGCCCTTTTCATTTGCCAGCTTGTACGTGTCAGGCTTGAGGACTTCGGCGATGATGTATGGCCCTTCCCATTGGTGTGTGACTTTGTGGCGCTCTTGATTGTCTTGTCGCAGCCTTAGCACCAGGTCTCCCTTGTTGAGGTCTCGACGCCGGACCCTCTGTGCCTGATATTGCCGTAAGGATTGCTGGTACTGTGCTGAGTGCAGGAGTGTGGGATATGGGTACCCCTGGGCCCACTGTCAGACTAGACTACGGCGGTCGGGGCCCACATCTGACAGGCTTGTGGGCCGACCCCTAGGCGGCCCACACGGGCACCCCGACTTGGAGAACAAGTTTGATGAAGACCCGGTGGGCGACTCGTCCGGATATCCAGGGATATTTTGTAACCGACCCGGCTTAGAATCCTGGTCGGAGCCAAGTAGGTTTAGATGGAAACTGACTTGTAAACCCTAGTCCGTCAACCCTATATAAGGCGGCCTAGGGCACCCCCATGAGGGACATCGAACCTCAGATCCCGATCCAACATCGCATCGAACCATACAAGCAATACAAACACCACCACCGACACAGGACATAGGGTATTATACCTCCGGGTAGCCCGAACCTGTCTAAATCAGTGCCTCCTGTGTACCATCAAGTCACTAGTTCATCAATCGCCCCTCCTACAAATCAACCACTCGGGTACCCCCAGGTGGATTGACGGTCCTAAGGGCCGACAGTTGGCGCGCCAGGTAGGGGAAGATTGGTGAGCTTTTTCAATTCGAAAACGTCGTTGGCTTGATGGCAGATCGATCCGACATCATCTTCCTGGCGGACGTAAGCGGCAGCCCCAAGCACCTTCTAGGATGCAGCTTCTTCGCCGACTCCAGTAGCTCGAGCTCCACCAACGTCGACTCGACACCGGTGGATTCAACCTCGACAAACCCGGGGGCTTCCCCCGACGTGCCAGATCAGCTCATGCAGCAGATCGAGCAGCTCAGCGTCCGGGACCGGATCCCAGATCTGCTTCCCCGACGCCGGTTCCCCTATCCCGACGAGATCGTTGATGGGCTGAACCACATCAATGACACGCTCGCTGAGTGCATCGCCATGTCCGAGCGGGCGCTAGGCCGCTCCGGGAACACGTTCCCCCACGGACTGAAGAACGCGGCCGCCGACTACTCCGGTCGGCTTCCGCACAGTGAAACCCAGATCCAATCTGGAAATCCACCCGAACCCACCCAGTTTCCGGACTGCGGTGAATTCCAGGTCACCACGACCATACTCGGATCTCCCGAGAACTCGGCAGATGAGGCATTGTCACACCCTAAAATTTACTAATTTTAGGATGTGAATAATAAGCATAATTAATACAATAATTTTCTTGAATTTCTAAAATTTTTCCAACATTTATATAATTTTCAGGGAATTTATCGTAGGAAAATTTTGTTTTCTAAATTAAAATAACATAGATGATAAAAATGTGTGCTGCTTGCATTTAGTGCCTTGGTGTGTGTAAAGTTTTCAAAAACACGGTTAGGAGACCATTGGGAATTTTTCAGAGTTTTCTGGAATTTATTCCTATTTTCTCTAGAGCAAATTCCAATTTTTGGAACAAACTAAAATCCTTTTCCTAAGGTCCAAATACATTATTTGGGTTACTCATGCCCAAATCTATCTCTAGGATTTTTCCTAGGATTTTTGGAATTTTTGGAGTATTTTTCATGGTTTAAATATGAATTCTGGACTTAACTGGAATTAATTTATAACCAAGAAATTAATTATTCCGAGAATAAAAACCATCATAATTCTTAGCGGTCCAGCCTTGGCCCAAAGTAGACCCAATTTTAGCCCAAATCCATCCCATCACTTTATTGGGCTAACTTTTAAAGCCCATTAGCATTAAAATGGTGTGAACCATGTTTAGTCCCATATTGCTAATAAATGTGGAGCTGAGAGATTTTCTCCCTATATATACAAACCACCTCTTCTTTGAAAAAGGCACACCATACTCATCTCCTCATCGTGCAGAGTATAAATCGATCTGCAGTTTTCTCCTCAAGAAAGATTGATCTCCGGCCGTGTGCTTGCTTCTTTACCGCCGGCATTCACCGATTGCCGTAAGTAAGCTGCAGCGTACCACCATACTCTTCGGTCTTCATTTGTTCTGCTCGATACTTACCTGCCCTCTGGCATATCTTGTAGCATCTCCGACGAGGAAGCGCAAGCCATCATTCATCTCATGCATGCAGTAGAGCTGCGCGCCACTCCTGGAATCTGCGGCCATTGCCTGCCTATTCTGTAGCAACATGCTGTCCTTCTCAAGCATGAACGGTCAATCATGCGAGATCAACGTTGTCCAAGTACCATCATGGAACTCATCTCGTCATACGTAAGTAATCTCCGATTGGCTGTCACGATTTCTTTTGCTGGGCGCTGACAATCATTAGGACGTTTATATGCAGTTTGCCGTTAAACCAACAGATCGAGCTGCCATGCTCTCGCCTGCCGGCCTTCTCCATCTGCTGATCTGCAGCAAACCTACCTAGACCAGTACGTGCTCCCGCAAAATAAACAGCCACGTAGCATGCATGGAGTAGGAAATAAAGCTGTTCAAGTCCCTGTGTACTCAAGTATCACCGGCCACTGCGCTAGCTATTGCGTTCGTGCCGGCGATGCCGAGCTGGTCAGCAACCTGCAGCCAAGTACGTTGCCGAGTTGACCTATCTGCAAGGGTTGATCTTCCTTGCAAGATGCAAGCTGAGGAAAGGAAGTGATCGAGATGCTTTGCCTGATGTTCCTGTACAGAAGCTAACAAGTCATCGACGGCCATGCAACTGATGATATCATGGTAGCGTCATGCCTATGCAGTAAAGTTTTTCCCTTAGCGAAGCATTTAATTCAAGATAGTTGCCACATAGGTCTTTCGTATATTCAGCCTTGGCTTCAGAAATCATGTGCCGTTTGTTATCTTTAACCTATAGAATAATCAGTTATTTCAAGAAATCCAATCCTTAGCTCCGTATAATTAATTCTTTCATGGACAGTATCGTGTGATCATCCACTCCTGTGACTCCCTTTTAGATATCAAAAGTCCTGAAATGTCTATGCCCCGCATGTTGATCCTCGTTATCTCATATCTTATTTGTTTTAAATCCGATTTTGAAGATTCTAGGTCTCTTTTGATCCTAACGATGTGTAGAAAAATTTAGGGTGCATCTTTAGTTCTCTTTTTGATGATGGTGTACTGTTATTTATTTTCTTTGTTTGTTTGTTTGTATGCTTGTTGTGGATGCTTTGGTTGATTGCTGCGAGTAGAACGATTGTGGTTTGAGAGATTGCAAGACAGAGATTATAAAGATTCTGAGCAGCTATATTTTGGAGAAAGGCAAGTGTCCCTAACCATCCTTCTACCTATGCTTTAATTACAATATCATGATGATTTAATTGAAACATGGAGTGACCACCCAGGAAAACAGTACAACCATAAGACTAACGGGCTCTGGTCTTGGCTAAATAATTAGAAACTCTAGTATGTGCATGTCTTACCGAAAGGGCAAGAGGGGGAGACTTCGACAAGGTATAGCCCGGTCCTCTTGAGTTGTGAGCTTTGCTAAGAGATAGACCTCATTAGGGAGGGTTATGCTTTGTGGATATTGAAACCTTAGCGGGCTACACTTATTAGGGAATCTTTGTAAAGGCCTCGTAGCGTCCCTATGCAGTCACACCTCGGAAGTGTGATGCGTGCCTGATTCGCACAGCATTGTTGGGTTTAAAGTTCTTCTGAACTTTTACGCGACTTATGGTGAAAGTGTACAACCTCTGCAGAGTGTAAAACTGATATTATCAGCCGTTCTCACGGTCAAGAGCGGTCTGGACCCTCGCATGATTAATTAACTTAAAGATGATATTAAATTGTTCTCTGGTTATTTCTTGTGGCCTTGCTGAGTACCAACCATAAGTGTACTCATCCTTTCTAATCGCTGCTCAGAAGAAGAAGGTGTGTGAAGCTGATGAAGATGGTGCTAAGATTCTAGGCGTACGCAACCCCCAGTCGATTGCCTGTGAAGTTTGGAGCCGTCGTTTCCAGGATACGCTGTTACTCTGATAGACTTGAAAATCATTTATATAGTTTATTTTACGTGATATTGCATCTTTTATTCACTACTGGCTTACTGTATGTGTGAAACTTGATCCTGGCACACATACAGTGTACACTTGGTTTGTTTTCTAAAACTGGGTGTGACAGGCATCCAGCCGCACCTCACAACATGATCGCGAGGTACTCGTATCTGAAGACCAAGACACTCAAGAGCACGAGTCCGCGTCTGCACGGCAACGCCGTATAGATGCAAACACCAACAGAGCTCAGCGCCGCCAGGCCGAAGCAGCCAACGTGGACGTAGATGGAGACCTACGCGACGAAGAGCTGGACCCCTTGGACCCACGTAACCTGGAATGCGAGTTCGAACGGGCACGCGCCGACTTCCTCACCCCATCTGCAGCGATTGCAGCATGTGTTGCCGAGCTGGCGCACATGGCGGCCACCCCAGAGGAGGCCCGAGTCAGAGCCCGGCTAGGTGTTGCGCAAGATCTCCACCAGCAAAACAAGCAGGCTAGATCAAGATCTAGCCGCTCGCGCTCAAGCAGATCGAGTTCCCGCAGGTCCGGGTACAGCAGATCCGACCGTGACAGGCGCCGACGCGGATCTCCGACTCTGGAGCCTATCCAAGAAGAAGTGGATCAAGAACGCACGGCGGACCACCAATCCGACGAGTCCGAGGGCAGGAATCCTCGGAATCGCCGGGGTGAAGGCAACAGGCGACGCAGCTATCACCGCCATGACGAAGACCTCTGTGATCGGCTTCGCAGGCCAGACCGCGACGTACGGGCAGATCTCAACAACCGGCATCGCGAGCACGGCGCAGCCAAGCTAGAACGCCGTGAGCGGTACGACCGAGATTACGGTCGGCCCGAGCGCCGAACTAATCGCGCCGAGTACTCCGACGTCGACGATCATCGCGCACGCCGCGAGCTGGATGAACGCAATCGTTATGATCGCCGATACGGCTCACCTAGAGCCCGCGATTACCGTCATGATGGCGGCAACGACAGCCTCGGTGACGACGATTTTGAGATCGAAGGCTTCCAGGCCTTCACCAAGCGCCTCTGCAAGGTCCAATGGCCGGACACCTTCAAGCCAGCCATGGTCGAGAAGTTCGACGGACGCTCCGACCCCAAGCTCTGGATACAGATGTACATCATAGCAGTCCGAGCTGCACGTGGCAACACGGATCAGGCGGCAGCCTACTTCCCGGTCATGCTAGGGAAGGCGGCGCTCCTGTGGCTCTCAGGACTCCCGAAGAACTCCATTGTCGGACCTTAGGACCGGCAATCCACCTGGGGGTACCCGGGTGGTAGATTTGTAGGAGGGGCGATTGATGAACTAGTGACTTGATGGTACACAGGAGGCACTGATTTAGACAGGTTCGGGCTACCCGGAGGTATAATACCCTACGTCCTATGTCGGTGGCGTCGTTTGTATTGCTGGAACCCGGCCAAGCTTCAGGAAGCTAGGACGAGCGTATGGTTTACAGGCTGTGATGCGTTGTCCGGATGCCCCTATCTTGGGACCCTTGCCCTCCTTTATATATCCAGGAGGCAGGGTTACAGTATGAGTATTTTCCATATGGGACTATTTACAATAGGGGGAGTCCTAGTAATAGTCTACTAGGACTCGGTCTTCTTTGGGCCGGCCGCCGCCGCCCTCGGTGATCGATGGGTGATGGCGATGGGGGGGCATCC
>OAMR01001214.1:44248-60977 GCA_900205405.1 Echinochloa crus-galli
CATAGACAGTATGGCCCAGGCACCGAGATTGACTGATCCTTAGGGTGCAACGTGAGGGGGTCAATGGCGTCCGGAGCGCGGGCTACGCAAGCCAACCAATGCGCAATGTGTGGAGTTCCAACGCGAGGACTCCCAACACGGGACTGTGCCTAACGAGACATAGCCAACGGAGCGCATCCGTCCTCGGTGGATCAAGACATACTCTCACCCATGTTTCTCATGCATGTATGAAATGAATGATTAAAGGTGTGTAGGTAGCAAGGATTGTCCGTGCTATAACTTGCCTCAAATCCATAATACGTCTGCTCAGACTCTTCAATGCTTGATCTTGAATCGTTCGAATGTCCTTCCTCTACTCGCAGCAATCATCGAGCACAACAAGCAACTAAACAAGCAAACAAACAATACACAACTAAGAACAGTACACCAATCAAAAGAAAAGGCTTTAAAAGAACGCGCTAAAGGATTGGGCTTGGTTCGATGATCACGTGAGCGCAAGGATCGCTGAAAACGGAGCAACAGTTGGAAATATCGGAAGGTGTGTATTTAATGGAAGACTATAAGCTTCATTTATTTTAATTTAAGTAAAATAATGTATAAATAATGAATACAAATTATATTTTATCTTTTAGAAAAGATGAGGTAAACTTAGTCATATTTTAATTGCAAATGTTTAGGTATGATTTATTCAAATTAAAACATTAACTTGAAATGAAGCATGTAAGAGCAACTAATCGAATAACTTTATGAACTGTGTTGCTTAAATCAATATTAAAATCATAAACACATTTATGTTGGTATTAATCAATGTTAATATTTATTTATAAAAGCTTGAAGTGTTGCTCTAATTTGTTTTTAAATTAGAAAAGCTAGTTATCATAAAAATTAATTATATTTATATTAATTTATAAAAACCGAGATATAACCTAGTAAAATTTTATTTGTAAAACTTATTAAATATAATATTAATCATATTAATATTGACATGAAAACCAAGTATGAACCTTAATTAGATTTTAATTAGAAAAGACATTTAAATAATTATTTAGTCAACTTAATATTAAATAAAAATTCAGAAACAAGTTACATGTTAAGGCGGCGCTCTGCAGAGAGAGGGGAGGGAGGTGGTGGTGAGGTGGTGCTGAGACTCGACGGCGGTTGGCGGCTTGTATAGGGCCGGAGGAGGCAAGGCGGACCTCGGACGGCGAGGCGGCACTAACGCCGAGACCGGTAGCAGCGGCGACGCTAAGCGGCAAAGGGTGGGGAGGCGCTGCGGCGTTGGGCCGGCGCGGATACGGCCTGGGCCAAGTGTTGGGCCGAATCGCTGGCCCTGGGCCGAGCTAAGGAGAAGGCGGGGGCGCGGAATGGGCTCGCGAAGACAGACGGGCCGACGGGAGAGTGGCTGGCGAGCTGGGCTTGCAGGGGGCGCTGGGCCGCGGGAAGCAGCTGGGCTGGCTCAGAGAAGAAAGGAGGGGGAGCTAAAGCAGACCGAAAGAAAAGTTCAGGGGGCAAAAACAAACTCACGTCGGAACAACTTTTCTAGGGCTGAGAACAAAATGATTCAAACTCGAATTTAAACTAGATTTAAATTCCAATTGAACCACACACAATCAAAACTCGATGCAGCCAACATGAATGCAACATACAAAGCAATTTATTTTATTTCATAAATATTTTCTTTTTTCATTATAAATTCCATGTAAATTAAATAAACCTTGAAAATTTTTAGAAAATTGAGAAAAATATTGTATTAATTACGTTAAAAATTCACATCCCAAAATTCGAAAATTTTGGGGTGTGACACCGAACCACACCTACTTGGTGATGAAGATGCCGGCCCCGAACGGGGTCATCAGCGTCAGGGGCGACGTTAAGACGTCGTACGAGTGTGACGGAGAAGCCGTACGCCTCGCCGAGCTCTCACGACAGCTCGGGAACAGCGTGCTCCTCGCAAGCGAGGCCAAAGCTAACCCACCCGCCGACTCCAAGGTGCCGGAGCAGGACGCCACGATGACAACGCTCGAGCCGGACGCAGAGACCAAGGACATTTCCCTCTTCAGTGACAACCCCGCCAAAATGGCGCTGATAGGCCAAGGCCTGTCCCCCAAATAGGAAAGAGCGCTCACCTCCTTCCTGCGGGACAACTGGGATATATTCACGTGGAAACCCTCGGATATGCCCGGAGTCCCAAGGGAGAAGGCTGAGCACTCCTTGCATTTGGTGAAGACCGCCAAGCTAGTCAAGCAGAAGCTTCATCGGTTCGCGCAAGATCGCAAGGAGGCCATTAGGGTAGAATTGAATAAACTCCTAGCAGCTGGTTTTATTCGGGAGTGCATGCACCCTGAATGGCTTGCAAATCCTGTACTTGTAAAGAAGAAAGCCGGTGAATGGAGAATGTGCATTGATTATACCGATGTCAATAAGCATTGCCCTAAGGACCCCTTCCCTCTTCCTCGTATCGATCAAGTAGTCGATTCTACGACCGGATGTCTACTCCTCTCCTTCCTCGATTGCTACTCCGGCTATCATCAGATGGCCCTTAACCCGGCCGATCAAGACAAGACAACGTTCATCATGCCCCACGGCATATATTGCTACAAAACGATGACCTTCGGCCTTAAGAACGCCGGAGCGACGTACCAGAAGGCAATCCAGAGTTGCTTGGACACTCAAATCAGGCGTAATGCAGAAGCTTACGTCGACGATGTCGTGGTCAAGACATACGACCCAGATACCCTAATCGCCGACCTCCAAGAAACGTTCAATAATTTTCGGTGCTTCAAATGGAAGCTCAACCTGACCAAATGCGTCTTTGGGGTACCCTCAGGCAAGCTCCTAGGGTTCCTGGTGAGCCAGTGGGGCATCGTGACTAACCCCACGAAGATTGCGGCAATCCAGAATCTGCAGCCACCCAAGAATAAGAAGGAGGTAATGAAGCTAACAGGCATGATGGCAGCCCTAAGCCGGTTCATCAGCAAGCTAGGTGACGCGGAGCCCCCTTCCTCAAGCTCTTGAAGAAGGTCGACAAGTTCGAATGGACGCCTGAGGCTGACCTAGCGTTGGCTGACCTGAAAGCATTTCTAGTTACTCCACCAGTGCTCACCGAGCCTCGTAAAGAAGAACCCCTCCTGCTATACATAGCAGCAACCACCAACGTGGTGAGCGCAGCCTTGGTCGTGGAACGCCAAGCAGACGGACACTCCTACCCCGTTCAAAGGCCGGTGTACTACATCAGTGAAGTTTTGGCTAACTCGAAAATCCGGTACCAGCATCCCCAGAAACTACTTTACACCCTTCTGATTTGTTCAAGAAAACTTTGCCATTACTTCCAAGCGCACCCGATACACGTGGTATCCAACTTTGCACTCGGCGAGATCCTCCACAACCGCGACATCAACGGTCGAGTCGTCAAATGGGCGGTTGAGCTTGGCAGCTTCGACATCACCTTCAAGTCAAGGCAATCTATCAAATCCCAGGTTCTGGTTGACTTCCTGGCCAAGTGGACAGAGATTAAAGCTCCCACACCAGAAGAACCACCCGAGCACTGGACGATGTACTTCGACGGAGCTCTAAACCTCGAAGGAGCTGGCGCAGGAGTGCTATTCATATCACCAGAAGGCAAGCACCTCAAATACGTGTTACAAATTCACTACCAAGCGACAAACAATGGAGCCGAGTACGAGGCGCTCATTCACAGGCTCAGGATAGCGGCTACCTTAGGCATCAAACGCCTACTATGCTACGGGGATTCAAAGGTGGTAGTCGAACAAGTCAACAAAAATTGGGAATGCTCCAAAGAAACTATGGACGCCTACTGCACGGAACTTCGCAAGCTGGAAGCCCACTTCTACGGGCTAGAATGCCGTCACGTACCTCGTGAGGAGAACATGGCCTCCGATGTCTTATCAAAACTTGGATCCAAGTGCTCCCAAGTTCCTACCGGTGTATTCGTACAAGACTTACGAAAACCGTCCATCAAACTCCTGGACGAAGGCGAACCTACAGCCACTGCCGACCATGTTGTCGCAACAGTATCAGCTCCACAGGAAGCGGAGGAAGACTGGCGAGAGCCATTCATCGCATTTATCAAAAACAGTCGCCTAACCGTCAACGGTGACCTCGAGCAGATTAGTCGGCGAAGTGCCAACTATGTGGTCATCGATTCCGAACTCTACAAAAAAGCAGCATCCTCGGGAGTACTCATGAAGTGCATCCTACGTAGTGAAGGGCTGGCATTACTGCATGAGGTACACTCGGGCACATGCAGCAACCACGCGGCAGCTAAAACGCTGGTTGGAAAGGTCTACAAATCCGGGTTCTTCTGGCCCACGGCGGTCTCTGACGCAAGGGAACTCGTCCAGCGTTGCGCCGGGTGCCAATTCTTCCAGAAACAAAAGCACCTGCTGGCCCAGGCGCTCCGCCCCATCCCACCATCCTAGCCCTTTGCAGTCTGGGGGCTAGAAAACGTGGGACCATTCAAGCTAGCCCCAGGCGGGCTCAAGTACATGCTCATTGCGGTGGACAAGTTCACCAAATGGATCGAGTACAAGGTCGTCACTGACACCAAGTCAGCCACGGCGGCAACCTTCGTGGAAGAGCTCACACACCGCTTCGGAATTCCAAATCGGATCATCACTGACCTTGGCTCCCAGTTCACAGGGAACGAGTTCTAGGACTTTTGTCAAGAGAGCCAGATTGATGTCTACTACTCGTCCACCGCCCACCCACGGTGCAACGGGCAGGTGGAACGAGCAAATGGCATGGTCCTGGATGCCCTCAAGAAGGAAATTTACGACGCACTCAACCCACGCGCAGGCCTCTGGGCTAAAGAGGTACCACACGTGGTATGGGGCCTTCGCACCCAGAGGAGCAGAGCAACCGGGTACTCACCTTTCTTCATGGTCTACGGATCGGAGGCAGTACTTCCCGCTGACCTAGCGTTCGGTGCCCCGCGAATCAAGAATTATAAGGAGGGAGAGGCCGAGTCAAGTCGGTAGGTTGACATCGACGCCCTAGAAGAACACAGGCTCTGTGCCTTAACCCGGCATGCGCGCCACGAGCAGCAAATCCGCCGATACTACGACAGGAACGTCAAGGAACTCTCTTTAAACGTGGGCGACCTCGCCTTACGCCGTGTCATGAGCTCGGCAGGACAACACAAGCTGTCAGCACCTTGGGAAGGACCCTTCATTTTCAAAGAAGTCATATCCCCCGGAACCTACCGTCTAGAATGGGCCAATGGCGAACCAGTTCCAAATGTCTGGAACATCCAACACCTCGCCAAATGGCGAACCTCAGCTATCCATAGTCCAGAATACAGCTATGTACCTTTACCTCTTTTTCAACATTAAATACAGATCCTCAGCTTTGCAAATAAATTTTGTGCTCTGTGAACATTGCTAATGCATTAATATCTCAATGACAGCCATGAGCTCGTCCACAAACAAAATTGCTCATGCAAGCAAATAAACTCGGCATGCCCGATGCACTATATCTAGAGTCTAAACACACGCAAGCGTACCCGGCTGGGACCCTACCTACGACTAAGCCTCCACGCAGAGCATCGTAGCATGTAGGAGAGCTGCCTCCACGAGAGCCCCAGCCAGTTTACCGCCCCAGTCCTTAGCGCGTGTCGTGATAATGGTGAAGTTCCCAAGATCGTCAAAAATCATCCAAATAAAAGCTAGAAGCTTAAAAGTACCACTTATTACATATAAGTTTCCAAATTACTACATGTTCCTCTCTTTCTTTAAACAGGACCCGCACCCATCACCTCAACAATGCTACGGACTACATCGATCGCCAGGCTGGCAAAGGACTCCGTCAATTCTCCAAACTGCTCCTCTAACAGCTCGGGAAGGTATCCGTGCCGCACTTCCTCCAGGTTGAGGTCGGGGTTGTACGAACGCACGAGGGCGAATGTGCTCTTAACCGCGTACTATGCGGTCTCTGTAGCCATGCCCCTCGCGAAACCCGGCAGAAGGCGCAGTCGATCGACAAGGGGCTTCGCCGGTCGACCTCCAGGTGCTTGAATTCCATCGCAGGCGAACAGAGCTGCTTGCGCCAGGGTTTCATAGCGATCCACGGCCTCTGCACATGTGCATGGGTTAGAACAGGATCCAGCGTCATGAACGCCGGACAAGGAAAAAGAACTCGGGAGCAGTACACACCGTTCATGGCGACATTGTGAGCACCCAGGGCACGACCGTGCACACTAACAAGGTCCTGCATCTCCTGCTCTATCTTCGCGACCTTCTCCTCCAAGACTTTCTTCTCGCGAGCATGACCTGCGCAGGAGATCCACCCATAACCAAGAGTTATGGCTTCATGATCAGCACAAACTGGAAATTCAAGCCGGCGTCGCACGGGCTTCTGCTCACTTTCAAGGGCACGCTTCAACTCAGCGTCCTTCTCTCGTAGCACGGCCGTCGCGTCCTTGAACTTCTTGGCCACAGCTTCCAGACGGCGTTGGATGCGCTCCATCTCCTGGGCATGACCTAAGAGCACAGAACAAACAAGATAAGCACGCTGTTGGCGGTCGTTACAACCCAAATCCGACCACCAATACTCGGGAATAAATGAGGTTATATGCAACATTCCATGTACTTAGGTTTTATTTCTAATAAAGTTCCACGAGTTTTGTTGAGTGTCACTTGTGCAGGTACAACTACGACAAATACATGCTATTGGGGCCGAAAATGACCAAATCGGCTGAACGACTCCGTTCGGCCGGTTACCCCCCTTAGCCGTACAAGCAACTGGGAGCTATCCACAACAACGATGACCAAGCGACACAACATATGACACGTGGACGACCGCCAACTCATCCCGGAGCACCGTCACGTCAACCTGGGCCTACACATCACAAAGCACATCACTAGAGGCCGGCCCAGGGGGTTCACAGAGCAGAGGCGGTGCAGGGGGGCAGGCCCGGGCTTCCAGGCCCGTTCGGCCGAACTGGCCCATTCGGCCGAACCGCCCCCAGCAGCCAACTGACCCCCAAATGCAATCCCAGGCGTCCAGAGCAAGGCGGTGCATCCAAGGGCCTTCGGCCGAACCGGGCAGTTCGGCCGAACCCGGGGTGTTCGTCCGAACCGACCCTGGACCGACCCTAGGTGCCTTGGCGGTTACCCAACTGCCAAACCGACCTTGGACACCTATAAATGCAGCGGTAGGCTGCTCATTCAACACACAGCAAGCCAAGGAGCTCTCATTCCACTTGTTCTAGTAGAGTTAGGATAGTTTAGTTGGGAGTTAGAGTTGAGTCGAGCTTTGCCTCGGAGGTTCCAGAGTCATCTTCAGAAGCTCTGGTATAAGCTCTTGTATCTTTTACTTTACCTTTTGTTGCAAGACTTTGTGTATCAATATAGTTATCTTTATCACTTTGCCTTTGTCATTTATATCTTGCTTCTACTTTATCCTAGTTGCAGCATATATCTTGTTTAGACTATAGTCAGTTATAGTTCTAGTGCTTGTAGTCTTGTTTAAGTCTTTGTCTTGGCTGGTTCTTCTGTAACACCCTAATTTTAGTTTCGCTAGGATTTTAAAATTTTTCTAAAATTTGTTAGAATTAATTAAGAGCGTATGCAAATATTTGAAATACAAATTATTTTCTAAAGCAAATTAAATAATCATAGGTTATAAAATATGTTTGTTGCATTCATGCCGCTTGCATTGTGTTTTGTGTGTAAAATAGCTTTATAAAGTATGTCAAAACACGCCTGGTTTCGATCCGATCTCCAATACAAATCTTCATAAAAGCCCTAAAGTCTTTCTCTAACCAAAATTGTATCTTTGTCTGACCACCTTTCCATCAATTCAATCGTTCTCAAATCGGACTCGATCTCATTTTGAATATGAGCCTGACATTCCTCTCTTTCCCAGCCCAAAAAGAAACAAAATCCACATTGGGCTAAAGCCCAGCTCGAACCAGCCACCTCTCCTCTCCCTTCCTCTATTCTCCCCTCTCCCTGCGCCCCCTCTCCTCCTTCCCTTGACAAAAAAAAAGAAAACCAGGCGCCCCAGCCCCCTCTCTCACGTTACCCTCCACCACGTTAAAAAAAAGAGAAAAACTACACCCACCTGACCGCCCACCCCCTCACGCTGCCCCTCTCCCTCGACAAAAACAGGCGCCCCTCGCCGCTGTCACCTCCATGGAGAAGTCACATGAAGGCTGCCAACGTCCCTGGTGGAGTTGCTGCTGCTGCCCCTCGTCGTCGCCGGCACCAACGATCCATCATCGGCCTCCATGAAATCCCCATGTGAGAACACCTCATCTCCTCCCCCTCTCTGTTATGGTTTTTGGGCATAAGTAGATCGAATCCCGTCGATTACTAGTGAAGTTCCCATGTGAATCTCGTCGCTGTTCTCGCGGCCAGCCGCTCTGTCCTCCGTTGGCATTGCGTTCCCCGGTGATTCGCTGAACGGATGATCAAATACTTTTACCAGCATGTGTCCCTTATACTTGCACACGCCCATGTCAAAGGAATCCTTCATATGTTCTATGGTTTGAGAGATATTAATTTCGTCGTGCTCGCTGCTCCTGCTGTCCTGACAGCAATACCACCCTATGTTGTTTCTGCGTTCCCTGGAGAACCATTGCTCCAAATGACATGATCTTTGGTCAGTATGTAGTACTCATATCCCTTATCAGTCACACGAAACAGAATTTGAAATGGTGCTACCGAATTGGAGTTATGGCATTCGTGGTACTGCCATTCTCTCGTCACGCCCGTTCTTTGTGTGCTGCAGTGGTTTCGCGTTCCCCGATGATCTAAGTGACGAATCAGCAAACCATTTCACCAAATCGTGTAACTAATAGTTGCACATGATCCCACAAAGTGTCTTGTCAATAGGATCAGTATGCATCAACCTTTTCATGCTTCTAGTGTTCGTCGCCCTGCTGTCCGCTTCGTCGGGCATTGACACCTACTACTGTATCCGCATCTCCTATTGGTTCCTTCGCTTTCTTAGTGCACCCTTGAGTCACAATGTGTTCCCATGCATGCTCAACAAGTCCACAAAAGGAATCCATCATATGTCCAAAAGAACCACCAGAACACGAGAATCAATTTCAGCATCTCCGCCGGCGTAGTTCCGCCGATTGCCTTGCCCTCGGCAAGCTCCTGCAATTCGTATCACCTAAAATGTTCCTGCCTCACGGTGTTCTACAATCAGAGTGCATTTCTCCTATCAAAATCTCCTTGTAGTATGTATCCACCCATCCATGCCATCCATCGGCAATTGTGGTGCGACCGATGAATGTTGCCACTCTTTGATCGTTTTAATTCTGATTCGACCCGTCCAAGTTGCGTTAAGGTTCGTGCTGGCGTTAGCTATGTCTTGGCAGCAACGTTCACCCTGTTATATGTTTCTGAATTTAATTATAATATTAATTTGATTAATGCTCAATTTAACCTTTTCTTAAATAAAATGAAACATAGGTTTATACTCCGTGTTTTCTTAAGTAAAGGATTAATATGAATAATATCAACTTGAATCTATTTGTAATTGTAATTTGTTAGTTCAACACGATATGATATAAATCGATTAGTTGCTCTCACATAACCTGTTTTTCCAATATTAAATGTTTAAATTGAGTAATATCTAAGCAACAATTATAAATAAAATATGACTAGCTTTAATCTCGTGTTTTGTAGTTTTAACATAATCTGAATTAATTTGAACTGGGATTATTTCTCTGAAATAATCTTTGTATATGTTTCTTTATAAATAAAATAAATGCAGCTTATAGCCTCTTTCTTGCCGTTAATATTCTAAAGTTCCGATAGTTGTGTCCTTTTAACCTTAGTTACGTTCGTAGCGTTTCCTTGTGCCCGATGTTCGTTGTAGCTAGTGTTAGCTAATAGAGCGCTTTTCAAAACTATTTTACTTCAGTATGTTGTATTGTCTTAGTTGTAAATTGTTTGTGTTTCAGTTGATTGTTTCACGTTGAGGAACGCTTCTGAGCAGTGGGACACTGGAAAAGAGGCAAGTGTCTTGATCATCTTGACTCTTGTGCCTTTATTAATTTTACATCATCACTATTTTTTATTTATGCTTTTCTGCATTTATATGTCAATTTGATGGGAATCCTATATAGGTTGTTTACTAGATTTTCATGATCATTCCTTGAAGCCTCTAGTCACAGTCACCCTTCTGTGATTCCATCCAACCCAACTATCCATGGTAGGTCCAGGCCGCCTCTTGACCGTGAGCACGGCTGTTATAACAGTTTTACACTCTACAGAGGTTGTACACTTTCACCATGAGTCGTGTCTCACCATTCGTTGGGGGCCGCTAACCCCCTCACATTTCCGCAGATGTGAGTGCTACGCGGTGCACTACGAGGCCTTTTACATTGGTTTCTCCAGGGAGCATTGACCCACTCAGGGCTCAAATCCATCACCGTGCCGTGCCACGACTTCTGGGACGCTGCCCTAGTCGGCTCCTACCCGCTCAACACGTACCCCTGGATTACCCAAATTTCTCAGCCAAGACCATTGCCCATCTAGTTCTCATGGTTGTACTGTTTTCCTGGGTGGTCACTCCATAGATCGCCCTGAGTGGGTCAATGCTCCCTGGAGAAACCAATGTAAAAGGCCTCGTAGTGCACCGCGTAGCACTCACATCTGCGGAAATGTGAGGGGGTTAGCGGCCCCCAACGAATGGTGAGACACGACTCATGGTGAAAGTGTACAACCTCTGTAGAGTGTAAAACTGTTATAACAGCCGTGCTCACGGTCAAGAGGCGGCCTGGACCTACCATGGATAGTTGGGTTGGATGGAATCACAGAAGGGTGACTGTGGTTTGGGATTTGGGCTGGATAATGAGATGTTAACCTTAGGATCAGGACAGGTGGGTGACCTGTGACTTGCCTGGGTTATGGGAAGCTTTATTCACAATATAATCCTAGGTGCTTAATTAAAACTTGACAAATGCTAAAACTTGAGCTTTGCAGTCCACCAAATAAAGCCTTCCTTGTCATAACCCCATCATGTCATACTTCTCCCCCACTTGCGGAGTACACGCCTCCAGGTGTACTCACCCTTTTCCTTTGAACCCCCTGCTGTGTCTCCCCTACTGCTGCTCAGATAGTTCTTAAAGAAGGAGCTACTACGTGAAGACTTGGCGAGAAGGAGTTGTTCATGAAGACTTGGAGTCCTAGGTTGGCGTGCCCCCGGTCGACGTTCCTGTGGAAGATGGAGCCCTCCACTGCGATTAGATATTTCCGCTGTGTCATTTTCTTTAAGACCTTTTGGTCATTTTGTAATAATACACGCTTTGTAATTGATATATGTTGTGACATTCACTGATGATGTCACTTTATGCATGAAAATTGATCCTGGGCATGCATAAAGAGTGTGTTCGGGTTGTCCTTAAAACCGGGCGTGACATCTTCGATCTTGCTTAATACTGGAGGTGAATTGTCACCAAGAGTATTGACAAGGTTGCTTGCTCTTGCTAGCGGAGTAAGTAGTTGTTGACTAGTGTAGGAGTGGTTCCTAGCCTAGCCAGTGGCCTTAGAGTATTCCCGTCGCAACGGAGGTTGTAGCCATGAGGTGGTGACAGCCCTTTCGGTCTTCGTAGCCCATCACGTTAGTTCCGGTCCGTAGGATCCCCCAGCCCGGGAAATAGTGGCACCCCTTCTCATCCAATTCTGTGTGTTGAACTGTTCCCTTGTCCCGAAGCTAAGACAATAGAGTTATCCCAGATCTCCTAGTGCTGGCTCTGTAGCCGCTGTATCTCTAAGCTAGAGTGACATAGGTAGATAAAGTATCCAGGAGTCCTCTATCTCTTCTCGTTGTCCTCCCAGCTATCTATCTCTTCTCTCCCTTACCTGAGTATCCCTGAAACACTCCTTACCTCGGTACCAGGATTCTCAATTCTGATATTGGATCGTAAGAAGTGTCAACAAGCATTTCTGGCGCCGTTGTCGGGGAAGCATTTGGCTAGATTACCTTTGAATTTTTATCTTGAGCTATCTTAGTTGAGTACCGCTACTCAAGCGGGTTTATCCTTGCTCTGTTCGTTGGTCTTTGTGGAATAGAGCAGTGCATGACTGGTTTCCAGCTACCGTCAAATCTCCAAGAAAATCCTGAGTCTCTTGTGAGGAAAGTGCGACCCCGTGTTGTACCTCCTCAGAAGCAACTCACTCCGACGAACCCAGTCCTTCCCGTCGTGACTCCAGCTTCATCGAGGATGGTCGACAAGATGATCCGCGAGTTCTCCGCTCTATCAAGCGAGAACGTGCGTACCGGACCAGCTCCACCAGTCGGAGATGGTAGTTTCGAGCTGAAGCCAGCCCTCATCAACATGGTGCAGGCTAGCCCGTTCAGCGGCAAGCCTCACGAAGATGCCAATGCTCATCTCCAGCATTTCCTGGAGATTGGCAACACCTTCACCATCCGCGGAGTAAGTATCGATGCCATTCGCCTTCGTTTATTTGCATTCTCATTACTAGGCAAGGCAAGACAATGGTTTTATGCTAACCGCGAAGCTATAGACACTTGGGATAAGTGCATTAGTGCTTTCTTGCTAAAGTTCTTTCCGGTTGGGAAAACCAACGCCCTCCGGAACAAAATAGCTAGTTTCCAGCAGCTAAAAGATGAAACAGTCCCAGAGGCATGGGATCGCCTCCAGGACTATATTTCTGCTTGTCCTCACCATGGTATGCAGAGTTGGTTCATAATCCAAACCTTCTATCACGGGCTAAGAACCTCTGCCCGTGAGTACCTGGATGATGCTGCTGGAGGCTCGTTCTTCTCTCTTGAGGAGAGTCGTGCGAAGGCCCTCATAGAGAAGATGGTCGAGAACCAAGGTTGGTTCGATGACCGGACTCAACCGAAGACCCGAGGAGTTCACCAAGTTGAAGCTCTGGACATGCTCGGTGCTAAGATGGACCTCCTGATGAAGAAACTGGAGGCCCCTGCTCAAGAAACGGTGCAAGCCATGGACGCTCGCATGACCTGCGAAGTCTGTGGCAACACTGGCCATTCGGGGAATGACTGCCCCGAAACGCGAGAAGATGCCCACTACGTCAACAACTCCAACAACAACGGGTATCGACCGAACAACTACGGCAATCAAGGCTGGAATCCGTGCCCAAACCTCCCGTTTGAGAGGCCTCAACAAGGTAACAATTTTAATTCCAGCAATTTCAATAATCAGCCGTCTCTTAGAGATCTTGTGTTTGGCCAGATGAAAATAACTGAAAACATCAATAAAAAGCTTGCTGCTAATGATAAAACTCTGGAAAGCATAGACTCTAGGATCGAATCGTTTTCTTCCGCCATGAAAAATCAGCTGAGCTTTAATAAAATGATAGAAACTCAAGTCGCTCAGTTAGCTGCTGCTGTTCCTGTCACTAAATCGGGGAAGATTCCGGGGCAACCCGAACCTTTCATCGAGACAGTGAAAGCCGTCACTACGAGGCATGGTAAGATGTCTCGTAGTGTGTTCCATACTAACCACGCAGGGAAGGTCGCACGCATCCAAGTGCTGACACCAAGATGGGCTTACCTGCTGAGAGCTGCAAAAAGGGCGATCATCAAGACCTCTCCGGACAGGAAGGAGGATCCCGGAGTACCCATCATTCAGTGCACGATCTAGAATCGTCGCATTGATGATGCACTCTGTGATCTGGGGGCAAGCGTTAACATCATGTCTAAGGTATTATTTAAGAAGTTACGCTACCCTACTTTGTCACCTACTACTGCCCAGGTACAGCTTGGGCGACTATGGCGGCCAGCCCCCGCAGTCCATGACCGGCGGCGAGCGGTTCTCGCGGGGAGGCTCCTCTGGTAGAGAGACGAAGAAAGGCGAGGGAGGTGCAGATCGTCGAGGAGGGGCTCGTGGTGGCCTCAATTCCAACCGGCGACCAGCGGAGGCCGCGGAACGGTGGCAATGGCGGCCGGCGGCGCTCGGCACAGAGAGGAGAGGGCGGCGACGCTCGTGAGGCGAGGAGGAGAGCGGCGGTGGTGGGATGATGCTGGGAGGCGGCGGGGTGATGGCTCTAAGTAGTCCTGACGGAGGTGCAGCTGGAGCTCGGCGTTGAGGTGGCGCAAAAGCCGAGGATGGCCTGGCGCGCACGCCGAGACAGCGGCGGCGGCGCGCGTTGCGTGCGGGGGAGGGAGAGGCGCGGCGTCGCGGGCCTAGTGGAGCGCCGAGTGTTTCCTCAAGGCTCTCATTAATGGAGAGCTGGAGATACTCGGTGGCGAGCAGCTCAAATGGAACGAGCCGACAAGGCCGACGAGTGCAGAAGAAATGGACTTCCTCGTAAAGAAATACGATGAAGAACAAGCCCTCTGGAATTCTCCAGAGACGCCGATCACACCGCCACCGACACCGAATAAGAAGAACAAGAAGATGTGGTGGAAGAAGGTTGCATCGTCCGAGTCGTCCACTCCGGGACCGGACGATGACAAGAGCAACTGAAGACAGGAGAAGTCTCGCTCGCGGACTTTAAAGCTGAGCTCTCGCCGCGAGGAAAACCGATATGTATCCATATTTCCCTTTCAATTTTTTAAATTTTCAATTGCATTTGCATGTTTCCCTTTCCAAAATAAATGAACCACTTGAGTAATTAATTTGAGAGAGAGTAGAAAATTTTGCAAGCTTAGATGTGTATAAGAGACAGGCTATAGAGCCAGCAGCTGAAATTTGATTAGAGAGGGTGTAATTTGTAACTTTCTTCATTTTCACCCCTTCTAGAACATCTCCAATTATTTACCATCACCACCAACCAGCAACAAACATGTCTACCCCACTAAAAATGGCTGCACACTCACCAATTATCACAAACATGGCAGCATGGGGGTGACTCCACTAATCTCCACTTTGGTCATGTCACATTTCCATCTCACCTACCACTAAAATCCACTAAAAATGTCCTTGGGAAGTGATGGCTACATAAACTTGGAGTGGAAAAAAAGGCATGTGAGTGCTGCACTCACATGGGAGTGCCCTGGCCACCAGGCCTGGTTCGGGCGAACCAGAGCCTTCGGGCGAACTGGCCAGGCCACTCCCCTCGGCCTATAAATGCTGGGGTGCTTGCCTGCTCTCTCACACACATTTCCATTCTGAAAATTTCTGCTAGGATCTCTCTCTCTCTCATTTCTTTGCTCAAGTTCTTGCTCAAGTTCTTCCCAAGTTCTTGCTCAAGTTTTGGTTCCCTTGCATCACTAGAAAAACCCAAAAATATTTTGCTTTTGTTGTGATCTTTGTGCTGAAATTCTGGACGTGTTTGTGGTGGTCACCGACACCCACAAGAACGACTAACCTTTTGTGGTGGATTTCATCCCCGCAAGAACGACTAACTTTCTCAGATGACTGACTTGATTTCCTTGTGCTAACCATATATATTCAGTCCTTCGGGTAGTTGTTGTTGCACTAACCTTTTACAGGAATCATGTCGAAGTTCTTCACGTCGCTCCGTCGTTCCGCCCGGCTAGGCCGACGATCGGACGATGCTGGGAGTTCCCCAGCTCTGTCCCGAGGCTCGAGCCAGATGGACACGGACGAGCACGAAGCAGCTGGCTCGGGATGGGGCCATGCCACACCCCCGGCCAGGCAGCTCCTGAGCGTGAGCGACATCAACCTCAGGACAGAGCGGGAGCAGAACACCTTCAACGAGCTTCGGCTGAAGGAGTTCGAGCACACCCGTATCTTTGAGCAAGACTTGCTCACGGACACGGGTATGGACGTAGAGTTCACGGAAATTTTCCAGGCCATTGGCTGGGAAAATTTCTGGCACATCAACGAAGAAGGTTCGTACCTGCTCACCCTCAAATTTCTCTCGACTTTGGTTTCATAAACTGGGGGGATTCGTTTTCGGCTTTTCAACCAAGAGTTCTTTTGCTCTTGGAGGGATTTCAGTTCGAGTCTCGGATTTTCAAGCCGTTGTTCTTTAGACCCGAACAAAGCGCTGAAAAGATTTGACCGGGTTGCATTTTGGAAAAAGATTTCAGGGAATACCAACTGTCATGCGCCTCGCACAAACAGTATACATAACCCACTTTGCGTTTCATGCATCATTGGGTGTCTATGACGGTATGCCCCTGGGCAGATTTGCGCCCTGTCAACACCATCGAGTTGCGGGTTCTTTTTGCCATGGTCAAGCAAATTTCCTATTCACCTGTGAAAGACATGGTTAGTCACTGGCTGTCTCACATTTCTCATGCGGGTAGCATGGCGATGACTTCTCTTGTCACTCGCCTTGCTAACCACCTAGAAGTCCTTCAAGGCGCCCGGCTCACGTACACCGAGACAGCGCGTTCCGTCGTGGATTCCGAGCACTCCGTGCAAGCCCACATGATACGGCGGTGTCACATCCGGATTTACATAGAAACCCGAATGCTACTATATGTGTGCCCAGGAAGTCCACAAAACAGATATAGTTAACAAATATGATAAACAGAGTACATATGCTCGAATAAAAATAGTTTTACATCAGAGTTTACCTAATACACAGCGGAAGTCTAACTCTCTCGACAGGTAGAGCCTCAAGTCCACAGGGACACCGACTGGTTGACCACAGCTCAGTAGTACGAAAGATCCTCAAGAAACTTCATCTGTTACCCATCCGGGATTTTGTTGAATAATAGCAAGCGTAAGTAAATGTCTTACTTAGCAAGTATAACACGGGTATATGAAGGCTTAAAAGAAAGGCTTGACACGGCTGTACTGCATTAGCACTTTTAGTTGATTCATTTTAGCATTAACCAAGTT
>OAMR01001214.1:62675-73302 GCA_900205405.1 Echinochloa crus-galli
CAAGCAAGCGCGATGCTTCCTCCCTCCTAGCTACGGGAGTTCAATTCGATCATTCCCAACCAACCAACCAAAGCAACAGCTAGGCAAGGCAGCTCGATCATATCAGATCCTATATATATCAGCTCCCGGGCTCCAGCTGAAAGCAACAGCACTAGCTACTAGTGGAGTAATCACAGCTAGCAGCTAAAAGCCTGGGGTGGGCCGATCGGGTCTGTGCTACCAGATCTTGCATATATGCATGCATACGGGGGTGCGGTTACTGTTTTGTACAGTAATTTTGTTCGTGCTCTGTGTACGTGTGGTGCCAATGTGCCATGCATGCCATGCCATGCATCCTTCAGAATTCGAATGAATATACAGATCGGGCAGGCAACGTTGGCCTGGTCGGCAGCAATGCAATGCAATAGGCAATAGCCTCCTCTGCACTCTGCTAGCTGCTCCATCGGCCAGGGGGGACCATGTACGTACGTAGTGCACTAGTATATATTATTATTATTCTTGCGACCATTTCAATTCGCTGTTGCTACTATATGGAGTACTCTATTGCGGTTCCTACACGCTTGCGGCTTGCCTATCTTGCAGCTTTGACCAGATCTGTGATCCCTCCATCAGTTACTATCATATTAATATTATACTATATCATAGTATATATGTATCAAGTCTGTGGATGAGGCAGCATTTGTGGCTGGTATATCTTGATGGCGTTTACGGTTGGTTTCACTATTTTTGGTGTATTGTCCCACGAATTTGATACCTCTATTTAGGTACATTCGGTACTTCTTTTGTTTCCACCATCCGATTTCTCGGAACGGATGTCACACCCGGATTTACACAAAACCCGAATGCGGCCATATGCGTGACCAGGGAGTCCACCGACACATATAGCAAACAAATATGGTAAAAATCAGAGTACAATGCTTATTTCTCATCATAAAGTAGCGATTACATCAGAGTTTTGCATAAATGAAATACATGGACAGCGGAAGACTATTACATCTCTCTAAGCGTAGCCGCAATCCCACAGGGACTCTGACTGGGAGAACGCCAACTCAGAAGTACGGCAAATCCTCGGGAAACTCCACAGCATAATCAGCCTGACTCCAATCTGTTACCCGTCCGGGATTTTGCGCAAAATGATAATAATAGCAAGTGTAAGTAACAGAGTTACTTAGCAAGTATAGCACGGGTTATGAAGGCTCAAAAAGGCTAGACACTGGCTTAACTGCATTAGCACATTTAGTTGGTTCATTTTAACATTATCCAAGTTACTACAAGTGAATGGAATCCCGGTTGCAACCCCATTGATAAAGTCTAAGTGACATTAAGCATAAATAAACATTATCTTCTAATCAAAAAGGATCCAGGCCGCTCGTGACCCTGAGCAAGGCTATCATCGGTGATCGGATACTCCTCGTATGTGAGGTCCTCCTGAACATTCAACTCATCAATCGGGATCTGCTCTTCTTGCACCCGCAAGCACTTCTTCAACTGGGACCCACGCACATCAACACTTCCGAGGTGTGACTGCATAGGGACGCTACGAGGCTTTCACAAGACACCCTAACAAGATAGTAGCCGCTGGAGTACTACAAGGTGGTGAGTTCTTAGGCACCGAGATCGACGTACGCCTACGGAGTCCACCATAAGGGGGTCGATGGCGTCCAGAGCCCGGGAATCCACCCAACAATGCGCAACGTGCGGAGTTCTCAATTCCTGAGACTCCCAACACGGGACTGGGTCTAACGAGACCTAGCCGACGGGGCTACCGTCCTCGGTGGAATATGTGTTGTGAGTTGTGAGCCCGATTCAATCTGAGCACCGGACACCATTGCTTTCTTTTGAAATTGGAAGCAAAGGAATTTCTCCGCAGAACACCTCATCGGACATTCATTCAGGTAGTCAACAAGTCCAGCAGGGCAAGCTCAGTGTGGTGGCAAGTCGCCGGGCCAAAGGATCCTCGCCGCTAGGGGCCGGGAGCCGAGCGGCGAGTCCATGTTGCTAAAAAGGAAGTTTTAACATTAAAGTTGAAGTGGGCCATTAATACAAGTTTAATAGTTTAAATAAAGGTGACAGTAGCTGCGCATAGCAAAGTTCTACCCATATGCATAAACCCAAGGTAAACAAGGACAGGATAAATAAAAGCTAGGTACAACCTTAAAGGTACATCAATTTAGACACATGCATGTATGAAATAAATGATTAAAGGGTGTGTAGGTAGCAAGGATTGTCCGTGCTATAACTTGCCTCAAATCCAATATATAGCTGCTCAAAGTCTTCGGTTCTTCATCTTGAATCTCTCGAACGACCTTCCACTACTCGTAGCAAACATCGAGCACAACATGTAGCTAAACAAGCAAGCAAACAATATACAACTAAGAACAATAAACCAATCAAAGGAAAAGCTTTAAAAGAATGCGCGCAACGCCGAAAACGGAGCAATGGTTGAAAAGATACAACTATCGGAAGATTTAAATTATTAAATGGCACAACTATATGCTTGATTTATTTTAATTGAAGAAAATCATACATAGAGGTTATTTCAATAATTCTATTTGAATTTGTAAAATCGAGGTGAAACTTAATCACATTTTATCTATAATTGTTTAAGTATAAATTGTATCAAATTAAATATTAACTTGAAATAAAATATGTGAGAGCATCTAATCGATTAACTTTATGAACCGTGTTTCTTAAATCAACATTATAATCAAAAACAGATTTATGTTAATATTAATCAATGTTAACTTTTATTTATGAAAAGCCAAAGTTTTAACTCTAAGTGGCTTTTAATTAGAAAAGATAGTTTTAAATAAACATTAATCAGATTGGGATTTATTTAAGAAAAACCGAGATATAACCTAGTTAAAGTTTTATTTGCAAAACTCATTGAATAAATATTAATCAAATTAATATTAACAAAGAAAACTGGTGTGTAAACCTTAATTAGATTTTATTTAAGAAAGCACATTTAGATAGCATTTAATCAACTTAATATTAAATAAAATTTCAGAAACACGAATCATGATAATTGACAGTGCTAACGTGTAGTTTACGTTGATATGAATCTAACGCAACAAGAACGGGTTGAATCAGAGCTAAAACGTGGGTTTTACGCATAAAACAGGGTTGCAAGGATCTTTGCGTAATTAATCGTAGATCTGAAGGACTAGCAGCAAACTTTTACAAGACACTATAAATAGTGCTCGCAAATACGATAAAGATTGGGGTTAGATCTGTAAAAGGACCCGGGTGGGATTTATGTGCAAAGGATCAAATGTTTACAGGGGGTTTTCTGTGAAGTTGCCGAGACACATGAATAGCTCCAAAAGTTACAAGATTCTCTAGGGGCTAAAACGCAAAAGTGCCATCTTCTTCCTTCGGCCGGAGCAGAGCTTCTAGTGGCGGCGGCTCTGCTCGTCGGCGTCACCGGCGATTCGGTGGCTAGGGCGGCGGGGAACTAGCTCAGAGGAGAGAGGAGGATGTGGGGATCGCATGGAGGTGCTTACCACGAGTGGAGGGGGACCGGAACGGCGGGGATTCGGCAGGGGGCGGCGAAGTCGGCCGGCAGCGAGGCGCTCACGGGGCGGGGGTGGTCCAGCGGCGAGATGGCGACGGCAACCGGCGGCGGAGCTTCGGATCGACTCGGGGAAGCTCGCGGCAGTGACCTCCTTCGCTGGCGGCGACTATGGCGGCCAGCCCCCGCAGTCCATGACCGGCGGCGAGCGGTTCTCGCGGGGAGGCTCCTCTGGTAGAGAGACGAAGAAAGGCGAGGGAGGTGCAGATCGTCGAGGAGGGGCTCGTGGTGGCCTCAATTCCAACCGGCGACCAGCGGAGGCCGCGGAACGGTGGCAATGGCGGCCGGCGGCGCTCGGCACAGAGAGGAGAGGGCGGCGGCGCTCGTGAGGCGAGGAGGAGAGCGGCGGTGGTGGGATGATGCTGGGAGGCGGCGGGGTGATGGCTCTAAGTAGTCCTGACGGAGGTGCAGCTGGAGCTCGGCGTTGAGGTGGCGCAAAAGCCGAGGATGGCCTGGCGCGCACGCCGAGACAGCGGCGGCGGCGCGCGTTGCGTGCGGGGGCCGCGAGTTGGGCTGGCAGCTGGGCTAGCTGGGCCGCGCTGGCTGTGGGGGAGGCGGGCTGCGCGCGTGCGAGCTGGGCCGGGGCAATGGCGAGCCGGGCCGGACGGAAACGAGCCTGCTGGATGTGACGGGCTGGGCTGGCTGGGTTAGAAAGAAGAGAGGGAGGGGAAGCAGACCGAGGAAAAAGTTGGAAGGCCAAAAGAACTTTTCTACAACTCAAACAAAGACGATTCAAACTCGAATTTAAATTAAATTCAAATTCCAATTTGAACCACACACAATCAAAATGCAATGCAGCCAGCATGAATGCAACATCGAACCTATATTATTTTAATTTAATTTAGAAAAAAAAGTTTTCCTATACTAAATTCCCTGTAAATTTTATAAACCTTGGAAAATTTTAGAATATTGAGAAAAATATTGTATTAATTATGTTAAAAATTCACATCCCAAAATTCGAAAATTTTGGGGTGTGACAGGCGGACGCCTGACGCAACGCTGGCAATGATTTACCATGGCTATACAACTGAAGTGCCTTTCCCTTGTGCAGCACTAAGGTTGTATACCACGCCGAAGCTAACCCTTCAGTTGAAGACCGAGTCGGACGATTCTCCACCTTGGAGAGAGCTCGCTCGGCACAGCGTTGCAGGTGACGGACCAGTCACGAGGGGACGAGCCAGGCGTGATGCTGGGCTCCTTCCCTTGGGTGAAATTAATAAAATACCTGCTCCACCACCTTTGTTGCATGAAGACCCATCGAAAAATAATACCCAATGGGAAGATGCACCACAAATGCCGCACCGACACACTTCCGCTTTCGAGGCCACATACTGTTGACGTAAAATCCGCACCTCACGCCAAGCACACAGCAAGCCGAATTAGCTAGCTTCAACACGTGGCTCGCGCGTATGAATCCAAAAGCGTGCCAGTCAGTTTGCCTGAAAACTAACAAAGGGATAAAACGTTTAGATCAAAAACCTGGAACGTGCCGGGTGAGACCAAGCAGTTCCATATTTTCGGCAGTGAAGCCAATCTCGAGAGACATATAGCTACAGACAAGCTATCTGTCATAATTCGGAGCATCATTCGGCAATCGGTAAAAGCATGTAAGCATCACACTGCCGAACGCACAGCATCAGCAAAACGTAAAATCGGTCTTTAAGTAATCAAAGAAAGCCAGGTGTATCCTTGACCGATCAACGAAGACAGGCATGATATGAGAATGAATAAAGGGTGAAACATGATCATAAATTCGCAGTAAACAAGGAATGCATAGGCCGAAAGCAGCACCCGTCAAGCATGATAACAACTTCAATAGCGAGGAAAAGGGCAACACCTTCTGAGACAAGTTTGATATGAATCTTCTCACAAAGTTTATCTTGCCAAGCAGCGATTGTAACTCTTTAAGATTAGTTGGAGGAACAATTTCATCAATTGCCTTCATGCTTTTCTTACCAACTCCTATTCCTCCTTCATGTATCAAAAATCCCAGAAACTCTCCAGCCGAAACTCCAAAAGCACACTTATTCGGGTTCATCTTAAGCCCATGCTTCCTGGTGCATTCTAGAGTTTTCCTTATGTCGGCCAAATGAGACTCATGATCCAATGACTTGATCACCACATCATCAATATATATTTCCACAATCTTGCCGATCAACTCATGAAAAATATAATTCATAGCCCTTTGATAAGTTGCACCAGCATTTTTCAATCCAAAGGTCATGACAACCCACTCAAACAACCCTATGTGTCCAGGACACCTACTAGGGATCTATGGAATTTCGGCAATAAAACTTATCTTTTGTGATCTTGCATGAACATCTGATGTAGTATATTTTTGTGCTAAGGGCAATACATCATCCAGCCCTGCATCCTGCCAGCCGAATTCTGTGGAGGGAGGCTAGTCCAAAGCACTTATGAATATTATCAGCCAAACATGACGGCTAGACAGTTGGGATGTGGCCAAGTGCCCCCCAGGCTATTTCTCCATGAATTTCTCAGGCCCAGGGAGATAGTCAAGGATTTCACAGAAACAAGAAGGATTTTCAACTATAAATGCTGTGGAACTATTTATGCACCTGATCCTTTTGTGCCAATAATATCTGCTCATCCTTCCTTCACTCTCTGGTGGCAAGAATTCCATGATCATATCCTCAACATGCCAATCCATCCTTTCTGCCTTGAATTAATGCCTGATTATCAGCCAACTGCAGAGGTAATATGCTTATCCCTTTATCTGTCTTAACAACATTAGCCCCAATCGATTCTGACTCTATTATTTTGCAGGACATAACACCTGCCCCTCTTGCCAGGGTAATTTTATACAAAACTGCAGGCCCAATCTCTGCTTTGGGGCACCAATCCCCTACCTTGGCTCAGCTGATGGCTAGACAAGCTTCTTCAGATCCAATACTCACTAGACCATCATCTGTCAAGAGGAAAACCCTCCTTATAACTGCTCCCTCAGTTGTAAAGAAGAAAAGAACAAGTAGCAAAACCAAGGTCAGAGTCCTTTTTCTTTGACTATAATGCTTTTGGTGTTTTTGCTCAGCTTTGTTTCTTTTTGATTTCAGTCCAAAGAACAACAGCCAGCAATCAGTACAGGTCCTGCCGATGCTCCAATGATTGGTAAAATTTTCTCACATTTTTGTCTTTAAAGTTCCTCTCCATCGGCATTTATTCCTTTTCAGTTTCAGAGCAAATCTCAATAGACCCAATTTCGGAGAATCCTCCTTCTCACCTTCGTATTTCACACTGCTTGGAGCTATCTCTAGCCGAAACACCCAAGAACGAAAATCTCCTGATTGCAGCTTGTCACTTCTGGTCCAATGGCATGAATGCTTTTCTCTTTGGACACGGACCAATGACTCCAACCCTGGCCGATGTCTACATGATAACCGGCCTGAACATCACAGGGATAACACACCCATACAGGTACAAAGGTTCTTCCAAACAGACAGGGGTGAAGACTGGAGTCGGCTATAAGAGATACATCCAGACTTACATGCATGATGGTCCTCTGACTGACGTTGAATACAGGGCCTTTCTGAATATGTGGCTGTGCAGATTTGTTTTCTGTGGTAAAGCCAATGAGCCAACTCTGAATCACATAGTAATGGCCGAAGACCTGGCTGCAGGCACACTTATCCCTCTCGGGAAATATCTCCTGGGAAGTGTCTATCACATGCTCCATCAGACCATTTATCAGATGCACACCAACAAGAAAATCTCCTGCGTCAATGGCCCCTGGTGGTTCGTCCAGATGTGGCTGCAATTGTACATGCACCAAATTGTCTCCATTGACCTCAACAGCCGACATTTCCCCTCGGTCAATTACCAGGAAGCAGAAGCCCAGAGCACCAAAGGCTGTCAAACCTATGGGGAAGCAGCCTCCACTATTGCTATCAACAAGAGCATTGGAGAACTGTTTGAACTTTTCTTCAAAGGCTTTGCCAATCCCCTCTGGTTCCCATACATGGACAATGACAATCTCACTTTCCCTTGTGAATTCAGCTTCGAGACTGGATGCATAGATACAGAATCCACAGCAATTTTTAACACTTTCATTCGGCCTTGCATCTTACCAGCCGAATTTTGTGGAGGAAGGCTGGTTCAAAGTTCATATGAATATTACCAGCCGAATATAGTAGCCAGGCAATTAGGATGTGGCCAAGTGCCCCCAAGATTATTTCTCCATGAATTCCTCAAGCCGAGGCAGATCATCAAAGACTCCACAGAAACAAGAAGGATTTTTGATTACAAGTGTTGTGCAGCCATCTACCAGATCGAACCTTTTGTGCCAACAGCACTTGCTCATCCTTCTTTTATTCTTTGGTGGCAAGAACTCCATGATCATATCTCCAATGTGCCAGTTCACCCTCTCTGTCTTGATTTGATGCCTGACTATCAGCCGAATTCAGAGGTAAATATGCTTATAATCCATCTGTTTTTCCAATAACACCCTCTTTCATCGACTTTTGATTCTGTTATTCTGCAGGACACAGTCCCTGCCCCTCTGGCTAGAGCAATTGTATACAACATCGCTGGCCCAATATCTATTCTGGGGCATCTCTCTCCTTCTTTAGCTCAAATAATGTCCAGGCCTGCCAGTCTGGATCCAACTCTTGCTGCACCACCTTCTACCAAGAGAAAGATTTCTTCTCTAACTGCCCCTTCGGCTATAAAGAAGAAAAGAACAAGCAGCAAAAGAATTGCTCAGGTCAGATATCTCCTTCCTCGAGTAAAATGCTAATTTCATTCTGCTCACTTCTACTCCTTTATGATTTCAGGCCAAATCACAACAATTGGCCATTAGCACGGAACTTGCCGATGCTTCAGTGATTGGTAAAATTTCTCACTATTTTGTCTTTAAAGTTCCTCTCCATCGGCATTGATTCTTTTTCAGTCTCAGAGCAAATCTCAATGGACCCAATCTTGGAGAACTCTTCTTTTCATCAAGAACCAGCTTCAGCCCTACCTGATGTACCTCAGCCAGAAGCCTCATCTCCACCAAAGAACCTTCCAAGCTCTCCTCAGCATGGCATACAAGAATCTTTGCCTGAGCTTGAGCTGCCCTCTCTCTCCATCCAAGAGGTCAGGAATGAGGTAGAGATGATTACCCAGTTCTCCCAGCTTTTATTCAATAGACCATCATTAATTCGGCAACAATTCTTTTTCAGGATAAAACAATTTCATCACCCAGCTACTCATTTGCTTTGGACGATCTTGTTGCCGAACAAGGAGAAGAAACTTCCTCTGGTCAAGCCTTATCAGAGGAGAACCAAGCAAAACTGAAGGAAATCCTCTCCTTTCTGCACAAGGACACTCGAGATCAAGTTAACAATGCTGATCTTTTAAGAGACTTGCTTGAATCATTTGATCAAGATCTTCCTGCCGATATCAAGATTTCTTTAGATCCAGTTTCTAGATTGGACGATCATTTTATTGCAGTGAAGCAAGCTCTGAAGAATAAATCTGCTCAACCTGCCTTGGAGCAAAGAAGAACTTTGGCCAAACAATCTGTAAAAGATTTGCACTCTAGAACTCAGAGCAATAAGGAACTGTTAGCTGGCCTACAGTCTGCACTTGAATCAAAAGAGACCAGGAAAGCCGAATTAGAGGTTGAATTGAAAAACTTATCGGCTGAAATTGAAGCTGATAAAAAGAAGATAGCCGAAATTCCTGGTCTGACAGAAAAGTTGCGCAAGGAGGCTTCAGCAGCTCTGAATGAAGAGAAGCAACTCAAAGCCAAACTTTCTGCTCTGGCCAAAACCCAAGAAGCTGACAAGCAGTTATTAGAGAATATCAGCAACATGATCTTGAATGCCAAAAATGTAATCTCAAAGTACTTGGGTGTGTAAATTGTATCAAATAGTTTGATAGCCGAATGCCTGATCAATTCTGCATTTTCCATCATCTTTATTCCGGCTTTGTTTCGTGGTGCATAACTTATTCGGCAACGCTGGCTTCTGCAGTATCAGTCTCGAAAAGCTTAGTATAGCCGAATGTGACATCAGCATGAATTCCAAACGACACCGAAACCGTTCGGTTTTGAGAATCCTTTCCACCTCCCTGACCAATGTCGAATACAGAGCTTTTCTAAATATGTGGCTGTGTAGATTTGTTTTCTGTGGCAAAGCCAATGAGCCAACTCTAAATCACATTGTGATGGCTGAAGACCTGGCTGCAGGCATACTTATTCCTCTCGGGAAATATCTTATGGGAAGTGTCTATCATATGCTCCATCAGACCACCTATCAGATGCACACCAACAAGAAAATTTCCTGCGTCAATGGTCCCTGGTGGTTTGTCCAGATGTGGCTGCAATTGTACATGCACCAAATTGTCTAAATTGACCTCAACAGCCGATATTTCCCCTCGGTCAATTACCAGGAAGCAGAAGCCCAGAGCACCAAAGGCTGTCAAACCTATGGGGAAGCAGCCTCCACTATTGCTATCAACAAGAACATTGGAGAACTGTTTGAACTTTTCTTCAAAGGCTTTGCCAATCCCCTCTCTGTCGTTACTCAGAATATCATTCGGCAATCGGTAGAAGCATGTAAGAATCACACTGCCGAACGCACAACATCAGCATGACATAAGATCGGACTTTAAATAAACAAAGAGAGCAAAGCATATCCATGACCGATTAACGAGGACAGACGTGTTATGAGAATAAATAAAGGGTGAGGCATGATCATAAATCCACAGTAAACAAGAATGCATAGGCCGAAAGCAGCACCCGTCAAGCATGGCAACAAACAAGTTAATCCACCGCATGATACAACTCATTTGAGGCCACACCACCAATCAGATTAGATCAATCCACCGCATGATACAATCTAATCGTGAAAGGCTAAAAGCATTCATTGTCCAATGCAAACCCACGAACACAAGTTCACTCATGAGAGCACTACCGAATACGGCTATTTAGCCGAATCGGGATCCATGGCGAAGGAACAAGCTCCTCGCTATCTTCATACTCATCTTCATGATCTGCTCTTTCAAGGAATTGGCTATAGATGTCAGCTACATCATTATGTTTAGCAAATC
>OAMR01001214.1:77144-89831 GCA_900205405.1 Echinochloa crus-galli
GCAACTTACGACATGTACACCGGTGATGGGACGTCCGGAGCAGGAGGCTCTGGACAACACCAGGAACCGAACTACTTCGCCTCAGGACGCTGGGACTACGGCCAGGACACGGACTCTGAGTGGTCTGGGAGCTGATATGCAGGGGGTTACGACAGTGCCTCCCAGCCATACTACCTCGGAAACTCACAGTCCGCGCGCTTCGACTACGGCCGGGAGCTGTCTTACTTCTTCGACTGAGTCGAGCTCATCGATGACTGTACCCGAGAGATCCAAGACACGCTAGCCCGCCATTCTCAGTACCACCAAGAGAATAGCGGGATGGTAGTGTCCATCCATCATGGCGTCCACAAGCAAGCGGAACAGCTGAGCCAGTACCTCTCAAGGCTCAACCCCTACCAGTGAAGAGTCCAAGCTTGGGGGAGGACCCCCACCAGGTACGTCCCAACTTATCCAGCACTTTGATCATTTAATTTCCCTTTCATTTCCCTTCATGTTAGTTTGCATTTAAAAAAATGATGAAAATACCAAAAATATTTCCCTTCAATAAAATAACTCCCGACTATGCATGGAATGAATCATACGCCTCTCACTTTGGAAATGATGAATAATTGCTCTGTCATTAATTTTGCAAGTACTTTGTTTCAACTAGTTGCTTATTTGTGCTTGAGTTACTTGGCATGAGTAATAATGAACCTGAAAACCTTGTGGGAGCACATGCTTTATTCCAAGTTTAAGTTGTTGTGGGGAATGATATAGTGAGAATTTGGTTAAGTTCTATTTCTTCTCTTAGTACGGGGAAAATCTCGGAGATTTATGCTTTCAAAATGAAACAAGTTCCTCTTTGGTGAAAATACCTACCAGAGCCATATGATAAGCTTAGTTGAAAATTTCTACTCATATGCTGCTTGTTATCTTAGTGAGCTTTGTCAAATTGTTGTGACCTTTGAGTGAAGCTTTCATACTCTCGTTTATTCTTACACAACGACATCAACACGGAGTAAGACTCAGCCAACTACGTGCAGTCACGTCGGCGTAGTGCCATCACCGTTTGCATCAGAAATGCTCCATGTTCTATGATTTTCTTCTGCAAAAATTTTTTATAGAGACATGGGCTATGCAAAAAGAAAAGCATGCCAAAGAAGCATGACAAAAAAAATAAAAAGAAAAAGAAAAGCATGCCAAAGAGCATGGCAAAAAGAAAGAGAAAAAGAAAAGCATGCCAAGTGGCATGGCAAAAATATGAGAATAAAAGATAGCCCATTATCTCGAAAATAAATCAAGGAGAGGGAGATTCATCCAAGGAGTTCCACCATATTCCATTCCACCATATTCCACTCCATCCATATCCACACACTTGCAAATATAAGATGCATGCATGCCTTCATCCTTTGTCCCTGAGCCACACAAAAAGCCATATTAGATGTTAGGATAAAAAGGAAGGCACAAGCCTTTGGTGAGGATTCAAATACACTTGAGTGATTAAGTGTTCCATTGAGGAACAATTTGAAGTTTTCAAAAACTTGTGAAAAACAACGAGATGGGATCCTGAAAAGAGTAGAGTGGAATAAAACTAAATTTAAACTGTTCATCCTTTCAACCGCCCAAGATAAGGAGATTGCTATAAGCCCCATAGGTAAAAAGGTGATTTGAAACTTCGCCTATGATTCAAGTATTTTTTGATTTGAAACTTTGCCTGTGATTCGAGTATTTTTGAGGACTAGTTGTTTATAAGTTACATGCAAAAGAAATGACATTGTGGCAACTCCTGATCCACCGAGCCTAAGTTTATATCTTTGCTCGAGGACGAGCAAAGAGCTAAGCTTGGGGGAGCTTGTTGGCGGTCGTTACAACCCAAATCCGACCACCAATACTCGGGAATAAATGAGGTTATATGCAACATTCCATGTACTTAGGTTTTATTTCTAATAAAGTTCCACGAGTTTTGGTGAGTGTCACTTGTGCAGGTACAACTACGACAAATACGTGCTATTGGGGCCGAAAATGACCAAATCGGCTGAACGACTCCGTTCGGCCGGTTACCCCCCTTAGCCGTACAAGCAACCCGGAGCTGTCCACAACAACGATGACCAAGCGACACAACATATGACACGTGGACGACCGCCAACTCATCCCGGAGCACTGCCACGTCAACTTGGGCCTACACATCATGAAGCACATCACCAGAGGCCGGCCCAGGGGGTTCACAGAGCAGAGGCGGTGCAGGGGGGCAGGCCCGGGCTTCCAGGCCCGTTCGACCGAACTGGCCCGTTCAGCCGAACCACCCCCAGCAGCCAACCGACCCCCAGATGCAATCCCAGGCGTCCAGAGCAAGGCGGTGCATCCAAGGGCCTTCGGCCGAACCGGGCAGTTCGGCCGAACCCGGGGTGTTCGGCGAACCGACCCTGGACCGACCCTAGGTGCCTTGGCAGTTACCCAACTGCCAAACCGACATTGGACACCTATAAATGCAGGGGTAGGCTGCTCATTCAACACACACCAAGCCAAGGAGCTCTCATTCCACTTGTTCTAGTAGAGTTAGGATAGCTTTGCCTCGGAGGTTCCGGAGTTGTCTTCAGAAGCTCTGGTAATAGCTCTTGTATCTTTTACGTTTCCTTTTGTAAGACTTTTAGTTATCAATATAGTTATCTTTATCTTCTTGCCTTTGTCATTTATATCTTGCTTCTACTTTATCCTAGTTGCAGCATATATCTTGTTTAGACTATAGTCAGTTATAGTTCTAGTGCTTGTAGTCTTGTTTAAGTCTTTGTCTTGGCTGGTTCTTCGATCTTGCTTAATACTGGAGGTGAATTGTCACCAAGAGTATTGACAAGGTTGCTTGCTCTTGCTAGCAGAGTAAGTAGTCGTTGCCTAGTGTAGGAGTGGTTCCTAGACTAGTCGGTGGCCTTAGTTTATTCCCGTCGCAACGGAGGTGGTAGCCGGGAGGTTCATGAGTCCTCTATCTCTTCTCGTTGTCCTCCCAGCTATCTATCTCTTCTCTCCCTTACTGAGTATCCCTTGAGCTGTGTGTCCGGTATATCCACTCCTATCCAATACCATTATCCCCTATCTTGTCTAGTCGTGTACCCTTCTCTGATAGTCTCGAATATCTGTTCACTAGTAGTCTTGCCAAAGCTTCCCTGCGGAAATATAAATTACGATACCTCGGGATACTCCCAGGTGAAGTGCTACAGCGGTGATTCTGTGCGCTTGCAGAATATTTCTATATTTTACTAAGCCATAAGGAAAACCACTGAACACTCCTTGCATCCAGTATCGAGATTCCCCAATTCTGATATTGGATCGTAAGAAGTGCCAACAAGCACGCCATTACCAATAGCCGAGTACTCTACCCACAGCAGAACCGGAGCGGTAGAGAAGAAGAGCTCACTAGCATTGGCCGCCTCCAGCTGTGCGACGAGATCCTGGTTGAGCTATGCCACACTCTCCGCGTCCATGTCCTTCTGAATGGCGAGTCCCCGCGCCTCGCCTGCAATGGTTCGGACCTGGGTCCTGAGCTCCTGCAGCTCCCGGTACTCATCTTCGGCCACGCGCATCATCCGCGTGCACTCCACGGTCCCAGCCATCAACAACTGCATCACATGAAGCTTAGCACTGGATCATGAACTATAGGCCAGAACCAGTCGAAGTTACCTCCATGTCCTCCAGCATCGCGCTAGAGGAATTGCGAATCCGCTCCAGCGCCGCCTGATTCTTCTTGGCCAAGTGCTCGTAGCGCTCAGGCCGACTCAACTCCTTGTCCTCCACAACCACGTCCTCCGGATCAGCACGCTGAAGAGCGCGTCATCTTCAAGCTACGGCATGACCGAGGCTTCTTCGTTAAGCTCGGCACTCGGGGCGATCTCCGGCGCGACGGTCACAGTAACCGCGGCTGCTGCACTCGATCCCCCAGCAGCGTCAACAGCTGTGGTTGCTGGTGGCCCCATTTGCGCCGTCACCATCTCCGTCGAAGGAGGCTCCTGGGATAGGTAATCTCCTTGATCACCGGCGTCGTCCGATCGGGTACGGGAGGTATCCGATAAAATGGTCACATCCCTGGGAGATAACACAGCAAGAAAAGCACAGTAAATGAGCCACGACGAAAAGATCCGAGCATGAGCAACTTAACCGAGTTCAGACTCTAACATGTTACTCCTGCTCGGCCTCTTGAAAATCAAGCCTAGCGGGTGCGGTGGCCGACCACCCCCTGACGACTGCAAGGGTGTCGGAGACCGCATCACCGTCGCCTCCACCATGGCATCCTCAGATTCATCAGTACCCGGAGGAGAACCAAACTCCTCAGATTCCGAGTCCTCCAGATCGTCAATGACCGGAAGCTGGTCGTTCCTCGCCTTGTCCGACCTCATCTCCTTCTGCCGTGACACTGGGTCCGTGTTGGGCAGTGGCGCCGGACAGAAGAAGCGCTTGGTCACCTCCTAGCACGGAAAGATGGGAATGTAAACTCAAATAATCTACAAGACAGAGAAAAGTTCTTGACGGGCGAAAAGAACTCGGAGTAGAAGCATTACCGCGGGTGGAGGATTCTTCAGCGCAAATGGGGATGGGGCGCCAAGATTGTTCACCTCCCCCTTCATCCGTCCGAGTCCAAGCCCCGAGTGGTCTCCCGGGTCGGATCAAGGAGGCCCGAGAAGTCGTACGCCGGATGAACCCGATCCTTGATCGGCTAGATCGACCGGGCCACGAATGAGATCGCCACTGCTGTAGCGGTCAATCCTCGCCGCTTCAGGTCGGCGACTCGCTCCAACAGTTCGGGGATACCATCGCACTCGTCCCCAACCGGAAGATCACGCCAGGAGTCCTGCTCCCTAGGCGCCATTCCAGTCCTACTCGTAAGCAAGGGCGGCTGGTCCGTCATCAGGAACCAGTCACGGCACCAATCCTTATGACAATCATTCAGCTGCAAATCAAAATAATCCTTCTACCTTCCAGCACGATGACAGACGCCTGTCCCTCCGGTAATCCAAGTAGGTCTGTCACCCTTGCTCCCAGAACCGATACGCTTGACGCGGTACAAGTACCGCCACAGATGAAAATGGGGGGCGATACCCAAGAAAGCTTCGCACAAGTAGATGAAAAACGTAATGTCGAAAATCCCATTGGGATTGAGATGGGAAAGCTCCAGTCCATAGTAATGCAGCAGCCCGCGGAAGAAATCGCCGGTCGGCGTGCTGAAGCCCCGCTCAACAAAGTGCGCGAAGACAGCGACCTCGTTGGTGTTCTCGAAGGGCCTCTTTTCCTTCCCCGGCAATCTCCCCGCCATGGTGTTCTCTGGGGGAAGCACACCGCGGTTCGCCATGTCCTCCAGGCGCTCCATCGTCATCTTGGTCTTGCCCCAGCTCGCCTCCTGCTCGGCCTCCGACGGCACTCCGGCCACCCCCAGGGCCTCCATGGCGGCACGCTCAGCGGCTTCCTCGGCCATGAGTATCTCCTTACAAGAAAGATGGAGCAAGGGGCGGATGAAGGCGGGAGTGTGGCCGCACGACAATGGGAATCAATCTACGAGTTTCACGTGGCCCTGGGAACTTCTCTTGGGCGTAATGGCGGGCTGAGCGAAAAGCAAGGCGAGGAAGACAAAGGGTGCGGCGCAATGGTGGGATGATGTCGACGGCGCCCCCGGTCTCGTATTTACAATGCGGCACCCCCCTGACCTAACGGCTCCGAAACTAACGGACGGAATCTGTGGGATTGGTGATACGCGATCCATCGGATCTGAAATTGACGGATGGGATATGTTTACATTTCAAACGACTCGGCGCATTCCAAGAGAACCAAGCCAAGTCCCTCGCAAGCTCGGGGGCTGGGCGCCGGAGACTAACTCGGCGCGTTCCAAGAGAACCAAGCCAAGTCCCTCGCAAGCTCGGGGGCTGGGCGCCGGAGACTAACTCGGCGCGTTCCAAGAGAACCAAGCCAAGTCCCTCGCAAGCTCGGGGGCTGGGCGCCGGAGACTAACTCGGCGCGTTCCAAGAGAACCAAGCCAAGTCCCTCGCAAGCTCGGGGGCTGGGCGCCGGAGACTAACTCGGCGCATTCCAAGAGAACCAAGCCAAGTCCCTCGCAAGCTCGGGGGCTGTGCACCGGAGACTAACTCGGCGCGTTCCAAGAGAACCAAGCCAAGTCCCTCGCATGCTCGGGGCTGGGCGTTGGGTAAGGTCTGGTAGATCTATATGACTATCACTGACCATTTTGGGGGGTCGGACACAGTTTGCCACCACAACAAATAAACATGCTCATATTTTATACTTCACAAATCGCGAGTTTACAAGGACAAAGTACATCTGGCCAAAGGCCATTTAGAGATACAAAGATATAAACCGATCATTAGGCGGCTCTTGGACCACTTCAGTTTGGTGCTCTGCACACAATCACCGAGAGCAGTTTCCACAGCTTTCTCGACGATTTTCTTGTGGCATCCCACCAACTGAAGGACCTGGTGGCTGCATCGCTGGAAGAGGGTAAGGACTCGGCGTCACCTCTGTCAACGCTCAGGCTCGGATTGCGCCACTCGTCCTCTATGGGCTCCATAGCGAAATCAGCCACTCGGCGTCATTCGCTAGCTTTTTGGCGAAGAGTACACTTACCAGAGCCTCCTCGCCCGGATCCACAAAGAAGTAGGCACCTCTCCCGCTTATGAGGAGCGCGATGCCCTGCTCCTTTCTCACAGCATTTGCACCACCCTTCGACGATTTTCTTCTGGCATCAACAGCATATACCAAGGCATGTGTTGGCACTTCTTACGATCCAATATCATAATTAATAATCCTGGTACTGGGGTAAGGAGTGTTTCAGTGGTTTTACTTATGGCTTAGTAAAATATAGAAATATTCTGCAAGCGCACAGAATCACCGCTGTAGCACTTCACCTGGGAGTATCCCGAGGTATCGTAATTTATATTTCCGCAGGGAAGCTTTGGCAAGATTACTAGTGAACAGATATTCGAGACTATCAGAGGAGGGTACACGACTAGACAAGACAGGGGATAACGGTATTGGATAGGAGTGGATATACCGGACAAACAGCTCAAGGGATACTCAGGTAAGGGAGAGAAGAGATAGCTAGCTGGGAGGACAACGAGAAGAGATAGACGACTCCTAGATACTTTATCTACCTATGTCACTCTAGCTTAGAGATACAGTGGCTACAGAGCCAGCACTAGGAGATCTGGGATAACTCGAATGTCTTAGCATCGGGACAAGGGAACCGGTGAACACACAGAAAGGGATGAGAAGGGGTGCCACTATTTCCCAACTGGGGAATCCTACGGACCGGAACTAACGTGATGGGCTACGAAGACCGAAAGGGCTGTCACCACCTCCCGGCTACCACCTCCATTGCGACGGGAATAAACTAAGGCCACCGACTAGTCTAGGAACCACTCCTACACTAGGCAACGACTACTTACTCTGCTAGCAAGAGCAAACAACCTAGTCAATACTCTTGGTGACAATTCACCTCCAATATCAAGCAAGATCGAAGAACCAGCCAAGACAAAGACTTAAACAAGACTACAAGCACTAGAACTATAACTGACTATAGTCTAAACAAGATATAGTTGCAACTAGGATAAAGTAGAAGCAAGATATAAATGACAAAGGCAAAGTGATAAAGATAACTATATTGATACTCAAAGTCTTGCAAAAGGAAAAGGTAAAAGATACAAGAGCTTATACCAGAGCTTCTGAAGACGACTCCGGAACCTCCGAGGCAAAGCTCGACTCAACTCTAACTCCCAACTAAACTATCCTAACTCTACTAGAACAAGTGGAATGAGAGAGCTATCCAGTCCAGATCTCGCAGACTGCACAACAACTAGTTTTGGGGGCTCGAGTATAAGTACCCCTTCGCCCCTCCTCACTTGGCTGCCGACCACACACACAAAGAACACTCTCTTGAGCCTCTCTTTCACTACCTCAACTCCCTAGAGCTAATCCTTGTGAGATTTGAGAAGGGGATTGAGTGAGTTAGTGGATTTGAGTGTGGGTGAGCATCAACTACTCCAACTCTTGAGCATTTGAAGCATCCTCGGCCATCGACTCGCATTTGTTACTCTTGGAGCTTTTGCTCCTAGACGGCTAGGCGTCTCCGGCGAGCGCTCAACTCGTGTGAGCTTGCCCCGGAAAGTTTGTAAAGCCAATCCCTTTGGGGATATCATAGTAAGTAACCCTAGCTTGGCTTTTGGGCCCTAGGGGAAGGGTAGAGTTGTGGCTCAACTCGGTCTCTTTGGAGGCACCTCAACGGAGACGTAGCTTCTTTTGGGAAGTGAACTTCGGGAAAAAAATCACTTGTCTCTTGTTGTCGTGCTTGTTCTTTAAGTTCATATTTGTTCATCTTGTTCATCGTGTTCTTGCTAGTTCATAGTTGACTTTCATAGATTTGCTCCGATCTACTCGTGTGTGAAGTTTGTGGTGCAGCCCATAGGTGGAAAAGAATCCTTGGATGATTTCCCACCTTTCTATTCAAAGGAAATCAGCTAAGTCGTTCGAAATCATTGCATCACGTGCTCACTCTTTTCTGTCATAGGAAACTCCGGGAACCTGCCAGATACTCCAGTCATCTGAGCCAGAGTATCTGATAGGGTGCCGGAAGTTCCGGTAACTAATCCGATTGTGAGATAATTGTGTGCAGTTTTTGAAGAAGATCATATTCACCCCCCCTCTAGGCATCTTGTGATCCTTTCACTGCTCGTGGGAGCCGCGGGGGGAGGCAGTCGGCTTCGGGATCAGCTCAAGGGAGGAAGACGCCGCGGCGTAGACGAAGTAGTCGAAGGTGCTCGGGTTGCCGACGCGCAGCGAGCCCGGGATGGAGACGCGGAGGAGGGCGAGGTCGGCGTGCGTGGCGACGACGAGCGGGGGATCCCTGACGCACCCCGGGGGAATACCGTCATAGACACCCAACGATGCATGAAACGCAAAGTGGGGTTATGTATGCTGTTTGTGCGTGGCGCGTGACAGTTGGTATTCCCCGAAATCTTTTTCCAAAATGCCACCCGGTCAAATCTTTTAAGCGCTTTGTTCGGGTCTAAGGAACAACGGCTTGAAAATCCGAGACCCGAACTAAAATCCCTCCAAGAGTAGAAGAACTCTTGGTTGAAGAACCGGAAATGAATCCCCCCAGTTTCAGAAACCAAAGTCGAGAGGAATTCAAGGGTGAGCAGGTACGAACCTTCTTCGTTGATGTGCCAGAAATTCTCCCAGCCAATGGCTTGGAAGATTTCTGTGAACTCTACGTCCATCCCTGTGTCCTTGAGCAAATCTTGCTCAAACATACCTGGTGGGGGTCCTCCCCCAAGCTTGGACTTTCACTGGTAGGGGTTGAGCCTTGAAAGGCACTGACTCAGCTGTTCCGCTTGCTCGTGGACGTCATGCTGGATGGACACTACCATCCCGCTATTCTCTTGATGGTACTGAGAATGGCGGGCTAGCGTGTCTTGAATCTCTCGGGGACGGTCGTCGATGAGCTCGACTCGGTCGGAGATGTAGGACAGCTCCAGGCCGTAGTCGAAGCGTGCGGACTGTGAGTATCCGGGGTAGTATGGCTGGGAGGCACTGTCGTATCCCTCTCCATACCGGCTCCCGGACCACTAAGAGTCCGTGTCCTGGTCGTAGTCCCAGCGTCCTGAGGCGTAGTAGTTTGGTTCCTGGTGTTGCTCGGAGCCTCCTGCTCCGGACGTCGCAACACCGGTTTACATGTCGTAGGTGGCCTCAAAAGCGGAAGTGTGTCGGTGCGGCATTTGTGGTCCATCTTCCGGCTCCTGTGAGGTGGCGAGCCCAGTATCACGCCTGGCTTGTCCCCTCGTGACGGGTCCGTCACCTGCAATGCTGTGCCGAGCGGGCTCTCTCCACGGTGGAGAATCGTCCGACTCGGTCCTCAATTGAAGAGTTAGTTTCGGCGTGGTATACAACCTTAGTGCTGCACAAGGCAAAGGCACTTCAGTTGTATATCCACGGTAAATCATTGCCAGCGCTACGTCAGGCGTCCGCCGTATCATGTGGGCTTGCACGAAGTGCTCGGCATCCACGACGGATCACGCTGTCTCGATGTAGGTGAGCCGGGCGCCTTGGAGGACGCCCAGATGGTTAGCGAGGCGAGTGACTAGAGAAGTCATTGCCATACTACCCGCACGAGAAATATGAGACAGCCAGTGACCAACCATGTCTTTCATTGGTGATTAGGGAATTTTCTTAACCATGGCAATAAGAACCCGCAACTCGATGGTGTTGACAGGGCGCAAATCTGCCCGGGCGAATACCGTCATAGCCACCCAACGATGCATGAAACGCAAAGTGGGGTTATGTATGTTGTTCGTGCGCGGTGCATGACAGTTGGTACTCCCCGAAATCCTTTTCCAAAATGCCACCCGATCAAATCTTTTCAGCGCTTTGTTCGGGTCTAAGGAACAACGATTTGAAAATCCGAGACCCGAACTAAAATCCCTCCAAGAGCAGAAAAACTCTTGGTTGAAAAATCGGAAATGAATCCCCCCAGTTTCAGAAACCAAAGTCGAGAGGAGTTCAAAGGTGAGCAGGTACAAACCTTCTTCGTTGATGTGCCAGAAATTCTCCCAGCCAATGGCTTGGAAGATTTCCGTGAACTCTACGTCCATCCCCGTGTCCCTGAGCAAGTCTTGCTCAAACACACGGGTGTGCTCGAACTCCTTCAGCCGAAGCTCGTTGGAGGTGATCTGCTCCCGTTCTGTCATGAGGTTGATGTCACTCTCGCTCAGGAGCTGCCTGGCCGGGGGCGTGGCATGGCCCCATCCCGAGCCGGCTGCTTCGTGCTCGTCTGTGTCCATCCGGCTCGAGGCTCGGGACGGAGCTGGGGAACTCCCAGCATCGTCCGATCGTCGGCCTAGCCGGGCGGAATGACGGAGCGACATGAAGAACTTTGACATGATTTCTGCAAAAGGTTAGTGCAACAACAACTACCCGAAGGACTGAATATATATGGTTAGCACAAGAAAATCAAGTCAGTCGTTCGTGATAGTTAGTCGTTCTTGCGGGGATGAAAACCACCACAAAAGGTTAGTCATTCTTGTGGGTGTCGGTGACCACCACAAACACGTCCAGAATTTCAGCACAAAGATCACAACAAAAGTAAAATATTTTTGGATTTTCTAGTGATGCAAGTGAACCAAAACTTGAGTAAGAATTTTGGGAAGAACTTGAGCAAGCACTTGAGCAAAGAAATGAGAGAGAGAGAGAGCTCCTAGCAGAATTTTCAGAATGGGAGAGTGAATGAATGGTGCAAGGAAGCAAGGAAGCTTGGCCAGCTATTTATAGGAAGAGGGGAGGCAGTCCCCTGGTTCGCCCGAAGGCCCTGGTTCGCCCGAATCAGGCCGGGTGGCCAGGGCACTCCCATGTGAGTGCTGCCCTTCCTTTGCTTTGATTCCACACCAAAATGTGTGGCCTCCAAATTTTTAGGTCATGTGAGTGGAGTTTAGTGGTAGGTGAGATGGAAATATGACATGACCAAAGTGGATTTTAGTGGAGTCACCCCCATGCTGCCATGTTTGTGATAATTGGTGAGTGTGCAGCCATTTTTAGTGGGGTAGACATGTTTGTTGCTGGTTGGTGGTGATGGTAAATAATTGGAGATGTTCTAGAAGGGGTGAAAATGAAGAAAGTTACAAATTACACCCTCTCCAATTAAAATTCAGCACGTGTCCAATTATTTCTAACCAAACTTGCAAAAATTTTCTACTCTCTCTCAAATTAATTACTCAAGTGGTTCATTTTTTCAACGCTTTGTTCGGATCTAAAGAACAACGACTTGAAAACCCAAGACCCGAGCTGAAATCCTTCCAAGAGCAAAAGAACTCTTGGTTGAAAAATCGAAAACGAATCCCCCCAGTTTCCGAAACCAACGTCGAGAGGAATTCAAGGGTGAGCAGGTATGGTCCCAGAGTGGACGACTCGGACGATGCGACCTTCTTCCACCACATCTTCTTGTTCTTCTTCTTCGGTGTCAGTGGCGGTGGGATCGGCGTTTCTGGAGAATTCTAGAGGGCTTGCTCTTTCTCGTATTTCTTTATGAGGAAGTCCATTTCTTCTACCCTTGTCGGTTTTGTCGGCTCGTTCCACTTGAGATGCTCACCACCGAGTATCTCCAGCTCTCCATTAATGAGAGCCTTAAGGAAACACCCGGTGCTCCTCTGCTCCGGTGTGAGTGGCTCTACCTTCTTCTCTTCCCGGGGTTGAAACTTGAAGTATGTCAACCTCCCGTCGATACGGAACGAGATTTCTCGCGCATCCATATCTATCCTAGCCCGGGAGGTGTTCAAGAACGGCCAGCCCATTATAAGGGGAAACGAGCAATCGTTCCCCGTATCGAGGACAACGAAGTCTACAGGGACATATCGTCCCCAGATCCGGACCGGTACATTCTCGATCACCCCCTCGGGGTAGCAGATGGTTGAATCCGCAAGCTGTACCTGGGCAGTAGTAGGTGACAAAGTAGGGTAGCATAATTTCTTAAATAATACCTTAGACATGATGTTGACACTTGCCCCCATGGAGGCGGTTGTGAGGCGGTGGGCAGTTCGGCCGGATTCCAGATCGTGCACAGAATGATGGGCACTCCGGGATCTTCCTTCCTGTCCCGAGAGGTCTTGATGATCGCCCTTTTTGCAGCTCTTGGCAGGTAGGTCCATCTTGGTGTCAGCACTTGGATGCGTG
>OAMR01000045.1:9008-22365 GCA_900205405.1 Echinochloa crus-galli
GACGGATACCGATATAGCTTTCACCCGGGAGTATTCCAAGGTATCGATTTCCACGGAGAACGAGAAGTGGACTGATTCTAAACTATGCTGTCCTTCCAATAGGATTGTTTCAAGCACAACCAAGGAGGTAGGTTGTAAGGAATTAGGATAACCGGCCATGTAGAGTAAGCCACGTTCAACATCCCGAATGGATTGAAGCCATCGGATGCAAGCCCCAGCCTGACATTACGGGGATCCTCTGCAAACTCCCCGTGCTTCTCATTCACGACCTTCCATGCCCTTGAGTTAGCCGGGTGTCTCAGTTTGCCATCATCAATTGATTCGTCCTTGTGCCAACGCATATATGTCGTTGTTTCCTCGTTCATAAATAATCTTTGCAGTCGAGGAATCAGTGGAAAATACCTCAGTATTTTGTTAGGTAATAACCGCTTCTTTTTTTCTGCATCAGTGACAACCACGTCATTCCCCTGTTCTGAATCTGAAAATTTCCACCTACTGGCGTTGCAAGTTGGGCAGTTCTCCATGTCTGCGTACGCTCCACGGAATAACACACAGTCATTGACACAAGCATATTCCATGCCATCTTGACTCCTGACGACAACACCACTGTTCTGTGTCGTTAGATTTTTCTCCACATGCGATGCCCGAAAATAGAAACCATTGATTGAGCACCTATTCTTCACAGTAGCTATATTTGTTTCAGGACCACGAGATAGAGAATAAATCATGGGATCTGCTTTCCCCTCCCTATGCAGGTTCCTCATCTACACACACAAATGTTTTGACAATATGTTACGTCCACATTCAAGATTGACGAGTTTAAATTTAACACAAATGTATATTACTCACCTTTCGCTCGAACCATGATACGAATTCATCGGTGTGCCTCCTATCAACATTCTTCGATCTACCTTTCTCCAATTTGGCCTTATTCTCACTGCAACATTTTTAAAAAAAAAAGAAAATCAATCACAGTGATATATGTAGTGTGGACCATGTAACAAGATTCAAATAATTTACATGTGGTACTTACTTTATCCATGGAAGTGCCTCATCACAGTTTGATATTATGTAGTGCCTCATCCTCTGCAAGACTTCGGGACCTAGTGCCTCCATATTATGCTTAGAAGTAGAACTCTTTCTGTTCATGTCCCTGCTCGCAAATACACTCAGACCAGCAGGTGGTTCATTAACAGCGCTCTTTTCTTGATGCTCTGGCCGATCAGTCTTCGTAATCACACCTTGAAAGAAACGAGTACAGAATGTAAGGCACTCCTCCGAAATATATCCCTCTGCTATTGAACCCTCTGGGTGCGCTTTGTTCCTCACATATCCTTTGACTGTCCGTAGGTACCTCTCAACTGGATACATCCACCTATAGCTAGCAGGGCCTCCGCATTCAGCCTCCCAGGCAAGATGCACCGGTAAGTGCATCATAATATCAAAAAATGCTGGAGGGAAAATCATCTCAAGACGACAAAGGGTCTCTGCAATCGATTTGCTAAGTTCCTGCATCTCGGTCACAACAACCTCCTTTGAACATAACGAGTAAAAACCTGCTGAGCTGGATCAACATGATCGCTACTTCTTCAGGCAATATTTCACGTACCACAAAAGGTAGGAGTTTTTGTAAGATAATATGGTAGTCATGACTTTTCAGGCCAGAAACCTTGCACCCATGGACATCAACACATCTCCTGATATTAGCGGCATAACCATCGGGCATCTTAACACCTTGTAGAAAGTTGCACAGGATTTTCTTTTGATGAGGACCTAACGAGTACAATGCTGGTGGCATGTCGTATTTACCTTTCTCATTGCGAACTGGATGTCGATCCTTCCTTATTCCCAATTCTTTAAGATCAAGTCGAGCCTTCTCACTGTCCTTACTTTTACCAGTTATTTCGAGCAAAGTCCCAAGCAAGCTCTCACAAATATTCTTCTCAATATGCATCACATCTAGATTATGACATACGACCAATGAATCCCAATATGGCAGGTCAAAGACCAACGTCGTCTTGTCCATCTGAATTGGCTGGAGCAACCACTCCGTCTCCGGTGTAGGTGTCATCAGCATCGTCGTCATCTTCAGATATGTCTGCGTGATCCGGTTCAGGCATTGGTTTAGCAAGCTCAACAACAGAAGCATCAACACTTGTCCCTTCCACATCAGGCCTCCTCCAAGTTGACACATCGTCTTGGTCCGCAACAGAAATTTTTTCTACACCTATAACCACCTCGTCCATATCAGTATCACCAACATTAATGTCAGTGTCTTCCTCTCCTTCAGGCATGGCAAACAGTTTCCTAGGTTTCATTCTGAGGACGCTGCACCAGTTTTCTTTCTTCGGATTCCCGCTTTTCACAAAGCACACTTGCTCCGCTTGAGTCGCCAGGACGTAAGGCTCAGCTGAATAGCGACGCTGAGAGGTATCAATATCGATAATCCCAAACTTATCTTTACTGTACCCTTTTGATCTGTTTGTTCCTGGTTTATTAGGAACATCATACCAGTCACACTCAAACAATGTATAGACATAAATACCCAGTCCTGATTCTTGATCTCAATCAGAGGCATTCCCAGGAGGCACTTTCGATTCAGGTTGCAGTATCAAATATTTCAGTCGCAACGAGTTCATTGGCGTCGCTATACCCCTCAATAGTTTGCAACACTTTCGATTCAGGTTGCAGTATCAAATATTTCAGTCGCAACGAGTTCATTGGCGTCGCTATACCCCTCAATAGTTTGCAACACTTTCGATTCAGGTTGCAGTATCAAATATTTCAGTCGCAACGAGTTCATTGGCGTCGCTATACCCCTCAATAGTTTGCAACACTTTCGATTCAGGTTGCAGTATCAAATATTTCAGTCGCAACGAGTTCATTGGCGTCGCTATACCCCTCAATAGTTTGCAACACTTTCGATTCAGGTTGCAGTATCAAATATTTCAGTCGCAACGAGTTCATTGGCGTCGCTATACCCCTCAATAGTTTGCAACACTTTCGATTCAGGTTGCAGTATCAAATATTTCAGTCGCAACGAGTTCATTGGCGTCGCTATACCCCTCAATAGTTTGCAACACTTTCGATTCAGGTTGCAGTATCAAATATTTCAGTCGCAACGAGTTCATTGGCGTCGCTATACCCCTCAATAGTTTGCAACACTTTCGATTCAGGTTGCAGTATCAAATATTTCAGTCGCAACGAGTTCATTGGCGTCGCTATACCCCTCAATAGTTTGCAACACTTTCGATTCAGGTTGCAGTATCAAATATTTCAGTCGCAACGAGTTCATTGGCGTCGCTATACCCCTCAATAGTTTGCAACACTTTCGATTCAGGTTGCAGTATCAAATATTTCAGTCGCAACGAGTTCATTGGCGTCGCTATACCCCTCAATAGTTTGCAACACTTTCGATTCAGGTTGCAGTATCAAATATTTCAGTCGCAACGAGTTCATTGGCGTCGCTATACCCCTCAATATTTTGCAACACTTTCGATTCAGGTTGCAGTATCAAATATTTCAGTCGCAATGAGTTCATTGGCGTCACTATACCCCTCTATAGTTTGCAACACTTTCGATTCACGTTGCACTATAAAATTTTTCAGTTGCAACGAGTTCATTGGCGTCGCTATACCCCTCTATAGTTTGCAACACTTTCGATTCACGTTGCAATACAAAATTTTTCAGTTGCAATGAGTTAATGCATGACATCAGCATGACGGTCAATCATTGTTTAATTGAGTAATCACAGCAATGACCGTAGCTAATTAATTGAAGACTCAGCATAAAATGATTAGACGTATAATCATAAACCTCCGTAAAAACAAGCATGCATAGATCCAAAAACGCTAGTCTACCGCATGTCTATACGCTCCCGAATCCGTCAAGCATAAAACAAAACAAGTTAATCCACCGCATGATACGACTTGTTTTATAATAATTCACACCAACCAAGAATAGATCAATTACCACATGATATACTCTAAACTGGAAGGGCTAAAAGCATTCTTTAATTTAAACAGAAGAAATTTACGATCACGTCTCATTAATGAAAGCATTGCCGAATACGGCTGTACAGCCGAATCGGGTTCCATGAAGAAGGAACAAACGTTGTTAATGATTGTAAATCTATCAGATCGAAATCGAGCTCTAATCCACCGGATGATTAGTTCTTAAGACGCCAAAAACCTGCATCTACCGCATGATACCGGCTCTGTCAAGATCTACAAGATTATCAAGCTTGAACCGCGCACGTGGCAATCTAGATTGATTCGAGGTCGGCTTAGAGAGTAGTGGTTTATGATCAAAGCCGATTCTAATCAATCTAAATTGGGCAAAGAAGTGTTAATTTGAATTAAATATAAAAGTAAAAACTCAAACAACACAAGATAAATCAATGAACTATTAGATTTGCCAAAATCTAATAAATTCGATAACTTGCTTCAAGCTAAACCTTAGCCTACCGCATGGCTCATGATCTAACAAGGAAGCCTTCTTATACCAAGCTTAAATCCACCGCATGATACTAAGCATGATACAAGGTTGTCGATACTTACGGAGGTCGACGGATCGATGATTCCCCTCGAAGATTTCGACGACACGACTAAAGGACTCGAAAGTTGGCGCAAGGCCGTTTGTTGTACGATTGTTCGATCCCTATTACAATTGTCATGGGTTTATATTTATCCCAGATTTTGACACGATTCCTAGTCGACTACGATTACAAAACGTTTATTTCCAAAGAAATACGTCGAAGCGCCGTATTCATCTCGTATTCTTCATCAAATCGGCTTTTCCCTTGTATTCAATCCACGTCATCACGCGTCCCCGAATGCTTTCCACAGAGCAGCTCCCTTGCCGAATCGGCGACGGACTCCCGACCGCAGAATGCCTTTGCCGAACGTCCTTGAAGATAAACTTTCCTTGTGAACGATATTTATCTTTTTTACCAAATCCGGCCCACATGTCAGCCTCTTCCTGGTGTCAATTTTTTTGGTGTTAACACATGCCCCTTCAATTTTGGGATAAAGGGTACTTTTATCTCGGAATTGACTGGAAATCCGCAACATTCCTGGATTGAATCCACTCAACATCCATTCTTTCCGCTCGAGTCTTCAGAGCTTCGCCCGGATCCAAACCCTAGTTCATCCACTTCTTCAAGCTTCAATCCCCAAATGGCACACCAAGATCAAGCCCTCCAGGTAATTTTCTCAACTTCCTCAAGCACATTCGGCACCATTTCTTTGAATCGCATCCTAAATTTTCTTTTCGCCCTTTTCTGTTCTTGGTAGGCTCTAGCAGCCGAACTTTTGATTCCCACCGAGGAGAAAGCACCCACTTATTTTCTCGGGCCCGTAGGAGATTTAGACCTCTTCTGAGCTGATTGCTGCCGAATCTTCAGAGGATCCCCTTCAAAGCTTCACTGACTAGGCCTCACGAATGCAAGATGCCTTCAAGAATTGGCCTCTGCCCCAATCGCCGGTTGGAGGAACTGGTACAAGAGAATTTTTGATGACAAAAGCCCCCAAACCAAGAACTGGGACAATCTCTGTATTTCGCATTGTCTAGAGCTGTCTTTAGCCGAGACACCAAGAATGAAAGTCTTCTCATTGCGGCTTGCCATTTTTGGTCTAATGGCGGAAATGCCTTCCTCTCGGTCATGGACCGATGTCTCCTACTTTGGCCGATGTCTACATAATGACCGGCCTCAATATTACAGAATCTGTGCGCCCATACAACAATAAAGGGCTCATCCAAGCAAACACTACAGCGTTTTGGGCATATCGCGACAGGTTTTTATGGCAACAGGGTGTTTTTGGTCGCGATAACCCTGGCTTAACGCGACAATTAACGATATTGGCGCGATAGGGTGTGTGTTGCGGCCAATTGTGTACCGTTGCAATTTCAATGGCAATTGCAACAATGCATGGGCGTCTGTTGCAATTAGGGCGTTGGTACTGTGACGCTTATTGGTAACGGTTGCAGTAGTTGCCCATGTCACAACGACTATGCACGTCGCTATTAGAGTATTACTTGTAGCGACGAAAATGCACTCGTTGCGACTGAAAAAATTTTATACTTCCCAAGAGGGATGAGTGTGCCAGCAGCCAAATCTTCGGCCATCACAATGTGATTCAGAGTTGGTTCATTGGCTTTGCCACAAAAAATGAATCTACATAACCACATGTTCAGGAAGGCCCTGTATTCAACATCAGACAGAGGGCCATCAGACATATAATTCTGGATATATCTCTTATATCCAACTCCTGTCTTCACTCCTGTTTGCTTGGATGAGCCCTTATATTTGTATGGGCGCACAGATTCTGTAATATTGAGGCCGGTCATTATGTAGACATCGGCCAAAGTAGGAGACATCGGTCCATGACCGAAGAGGAAGGCATTTCCGCCATTAGACCAAAAATGGCAAGCCGCAATGAGAAGACTTTCATTCTTGGGTGTCTCGGCTAAAGACAGCTCTAGACAATGCGAAATACAGAGATTGTCCCAGTTCTTGGTTTGGGGGCTTTTGTCATCAAAAATTCTCTTGTACCAGTTCCTCCAACCGGCGATTGGGGGCAGAGGCCAATTCTTGAAGGCATCTTGCCATTCGTGAGGCCTAGTCAGTGAAGCTTTGAAGGGGATCCTCTGAGATTCGGCAGCAATCAGCTCAGAAGGGTCTAAATCTCCTACGGGCCCGAGAAAATAAGTGGGTGCTTTCTCCTCGGTGGGAATCAAAAGTTCGGCTGCTAGAGCCTACCAAGAACAGAAAAGGGCGAAAAGAAAATTTAGGATGCGATTCAAAGAAATGGTGCCGAATGTGCTTGAGGAAGTTGAGAAAATTACCTGGAGGGCTTGATCTTGGTGTGCCATTTGGGGATTGAAGCTTGAAGAAGTGGATGAACTAGGGTTTGGATCCGGGCGAAGCTCTGAAGACTCGAGCGGAAAGAATGGATGTTGAGTGGATTCAATCCAGGAATGTTGCGGATTTCCAGTCAATTCCGAGATAAAAGTACCCTTTATCCCAAAATTGAAGGGGCATGTGTTAACACCAAAAAATTGACACCAGGAAGAGGCTGACATGTGGGCCGGATTTGGTAAAAAGATAAATATCGTTCACAAGGAAAGTTTATCTTCAAGGACGTTCGGCAAAGGCATTCTGCGGTCGGGAGTCCGTCGCCGATTCGGCAAGGGAGCTGCTCTGTGGAAAGCATTCGGGGACGCGTGATGACGTGGATTGAATACAAGGGAAAAGCCGATTTGATGAAGAATACGAGATGAATACGGCGCTTCGACGTATTTCTTTGGAAATAAACGTTTTGTAATCGTAGTCGACTAGGAATCGTGTCAAAATCTGGGATAAATATAAACCCATGACAATTGTAATAGGGATCGAACAATCGTACAACAAACCGGCCTTGCGCCAACTTTCGAGTCCTTTAGTCGTGTCGTCGAAATCTTCGAGAGGAACCATCGATCCGTCGACCTCCGTAAGTATCGACAACCTTGTATCATGCTTAGTATCATGCGGTGGATTTAAGCTTGGTATGAGAAGGCTTCTTTGTTAAATCATGAGTCATGCGGTAGGCTAAGGTTTAGCTTGAAGCAAGTTATCGGCTCTATTAGATTGTGGCAAAGATCTAATAGATTCATTAAGTTACCTTGTGTTATTTGAGTTTTACTTTATGTTTAATTATTTAATTCAAATTAACACTTCTTTGCCCAATTTAGATTGATTAGAATCGGCTTTGACTCATAAACCACTACCTCTCTAAAGCCGATCTCGAATCAATCTAGATTGCCATGTGTCGCGGGTTCAAGCTTGATAATCTTGTAGATCTTGACAGAGCCAGGTATCATGCGGTAGATGCAGGTTTTTGGGTCGTCTTAAGAACTAATCATCCGGTGGATTAGAGCTCGATTTCGATCTGATAGATTTACAATCATTAACAACGTTTGTTCCTTCTTCATGGAACCCGATTCGGCTGTATAGCCGTATTCGGCAATGCTTTCATTAATGAGACGTGATCGTAAATTTCTTCTGTTTAAATTAAAGAATGCTTTTAGCCTTCCAAGTTTAGAGTATATCATGTGGTAGATTGATCTATTCTTGGTTGGTAGTGTAATTATAAAACAAGTCGTATCATGCGGTGGATTAACTTGTTTTGTTTTATGCTTGACGGATTCGGGAGCGTATAGACATGCGGTAGACTAGCGTTTTTGGATCTATGCATGCTTGTTTTTACGGAGGTTTATGATTATGGTCTCTAATCATTTATTATGCTGAGTCTTCAATTAATTAGCTACGGTCATTGCTGTGATTACTCAATTAAACAATGATTGACCGTCATGCTGATGTCATGCATTCGGTAGCGTAGTTTTTATACATCTTTGGTGATTACCGAATGGGTTTTAAACTATCGACAGATAGCGTGCTTGTAGCTATATGTCATTCAAAGCTGGCTTCGTAGCCGTAGATATGGCACTGTCTGGTATCATCCGGCACGTTCCAGTTTGCTATCTAAACATTTTTTCTTCCTTTGTTAGTTTGCAGGGAAAACTGACTGGCACGCTTACAGGATTCAGACGATCGGGCACGTGTGAAGCTAGCTAATTCGGCTTGCTGTGTGCTTGGCGTAAGGAGCTGATTTTTACGTCAACAATAACCCCACTCTGCGCTTTATGCACAGGTGGGTGGCTATGATGGTATTTCCGAGAGCCGATATCCGACCCGTGAACACAGTTGAGTTGCGGATTCTGTATGCTATGTTCAAGAAAATTCCGGTTTCTCCAGTGAAAGACATGGTCGATGACTGGCTGGCTCATATTTCTCGTGTGGGTAGCATGGCGATGACTTCCCTAGTCACTCGCCTCGCAAACCACCTGGGAGTCCTCCAGGGCGCCCAGTGCACGTACATAGAGACAGCGCGCTCTGTCGTAGACGCTGAGCACTTCGTACAGGCTCACATCTTACGAAAGCTGCCTGATGCTTCACTTGTGATAATTTATCGCGGTTATACAGCCGAGGCGCGTCTGCCTTGTGCGGCACTAAAGCTGTATACCGCTAAGAAATTAACGCTTCATTTGAGCGCCGAGTCGGACGATCTCCTCCACCGAGAGAGCCCGCTCGGCACAGTGTAGCAGGTGAAGGGCCGTTCACAAGGGGACGAGCCAGGCGTGATGCCGGGCTCGCCACCCCACTGGAGCCGGAAGACGAACCAGAAGCACCGCACCAACACACGTCCGCGTTTGAGGCCACCTACGACATGTACACCGGGGCTGGTACATCTAGATGAAGCACGCAACCAGAGGCAAAGGCGGCTCAGGGGAGGGCCGGCCATGGGCCGGGCCCGTTCGGCCGAACATGGCGGTTCGGCCGAACCGCCTCCCCTGGCCAAACCGCCTCCAGGGGCTGGATCCAGGCCGTAGGAGCACAAGGCGGTGCATCCCACGGTTCGGCCGAACTAGCCGGCAACCGCCTTGCTGCTCCCTTGGCGGTTACTTCACCCAAACCGTCATCAAGTGCTATAAATACAGTGGTCCAAGCCCCGGTTCAACACACCACAAGCCAAGAGCTCCATTTCCACTTTTCTCTTTAGTAGAGTTAGGATAGTTTAGTTGGGAGTTAGAGTCGAGTCGAGCTGTGCCTCGGAGGTTCCGGAGTCGTCTGCAGAAGCTCTGGTATTAGCTCTTGTATCTTTTACCTTATCTTTTGTATGACATTCAAGTATCAATATAATATAGTATCTACTTTATTCTACTTGTGCTTTATATAGTTGCCTCTACTTGCTAGTTGCTTCTATATTGTGTTTAGACTATAGTCGGTTCTAGTTCTTAGTGCTTCTAATTCTTGCTTAAGTCTCTGTCCTATTTGGTTCTTCGTTTCTGCTCACACTAGCGGTGAATTGTCACTAGGGTGTGAGTAAGAGTTGCTTGCTTCTGCTAGCGAAGTAAGTAGCTATTGATCTGTGTAGGAGTGGTTCCTAGACCTGTCAGTAGCCTTAGTTTCTGCCCGTCACAACAGAGGTGGTAGCCGGGAGGTGGTGACAGCCCTTCCGGTCTTCGTAGCCCATCACGTTAGTTCCGGTGTCCTAGGACCCAAGGTTCAGGGTAGTCGGCACCCCTTCTCATCCCTTTCTACGTGTCGAGGGCCCTGTAGTCCCCAAGGAAGGCAATAGACTTATTCCGGACCTTTTAGTGCTGGCTCTTTAGCCGCTGTATCTCTAACCACTTGGCCTAGATAGATAGAGTACCCAGGAATCCTTTATATTGAAAAAGAAATAAATAATAAAAATAAATAATAAAAAAATCAAAATAAATATCCAGCGACTACTGGGTTTAGGCCAAAGTGTTTACACTGTGCCGAGCGGGCTCTCTCGGCGGAGGAGATTCGTCCGATTCGGCGCTCAAATGAAGCGTTAGTTTATTAGCGGTATACAACTTCAGTGTTGCGCAAGGAAGACGCTTCACATGTCGTTTGGCCGTTTCTGTCATTTCCGACCCCTATAGCACGTATTTTGGAATGTTGTACCTGCAAACATGACACTCACCAAAACTCGTGGAACTTTATTAGAAATAAAACCTAAGTACATGGAGTGTTGCATAGTCTCTCATTTATTCCCGAGTATTGGTGGTCGAATTTGGGTTGTAACGACCGCCGATACTCGGGATAAAATGAGAGACTATGAAACATTCCTTGCACTTAGGTTTTATTTCTAATAAAGTTCCACGAGTTTTGGTGAGTGTCATGTTTGCAGGTACAATATCACGAAACACGTGCTATAGGGGTCGGAAATGACAGAAACGGCCGAACGACATGTTCGGCCGGTTATCCCCCTTAGCCGTACAGGCCACCGGGAGCCGTCCACGTCATCGCCAACCAAATGAACACATCACCCGCCATGTGGACGACCGCCAACTCAACCGGACCCCCGACAACTCATCCTGGGCCAGATCAACACGTGTCCAAGCAACCAGGAGCCGACCCAGGGGGTCCACAGACCAAAGGTGGTGCAGGGGGACTGGACCGGGCCGCCGGGCCCGTTCGGCCGAACAAGCCCGTTCGGCCGAACTGGCAGCCGACGCCAGGGAGCAATCCTGGCCCTCCAGGACATAGGCGGTGGATCCGAGGGGTTTGGCCGAACCAACCTGTTTGGCCGAACCACCTCTCTTCGGCCGAAGGATCAGGGGGTACCCCCCTGGCTTCCTTGCCTCCTACTCCTCTCAACCGTCCTATGCAACTATAAATAGAGGGCCACACTCACTTGTAAAACACACACTCAAGCCAAGGAGCTCTTCCACTTCATTCTAGTAGAGTTAGGATAGTTTAGTTGGGAGTTAGAGTCGAGTCGAGCTGTGCCTCGGAGGTTCCGGAGTCGTCTTCAGAAGCTCTGGTAATAGCTCTTGAATCTTTTACTTTATCTTTTGTTGACATTTGAGTTATTATTATTCTAACAAGTATAAAACATATGTATATCATTCTTAAATATGTACTTTTGCTGTAAGCCAGGATTCACTACCGGAAACTCATTCTTCACCGTGTGTCCGATAATTCACCGTATATTTTTTATCGGGCACACGTCGAAGCCTCAATTCGCCGTGTGTTTTTGTGAGCACACGGTGAAGTCGTACTTCGCCGTGTGCTTTCTCTTTGGCACACGGCGAAGCAATAATTTTTTTTATTCTCATGTAGGAGTGGTTCTTAGACTTGTCAGTAGCCTTAGTTTCTGCCCGTCGCAACGGAGGTGGTAGCCGTGAGGTGGTGACAGCCCTCTCGGTCTTTGTAGCCCATCACGTTAGTTCCGGTGTCCTAGGACCCAAGGACACAACTACGGCAACCAAGGCTGGAATTCGCGCCCAAACCTCCCCTTCGAGAGGCCTCAAGGTAACAATTTCAATCCCAGCTCTTTCAATAATCAGCCGTCTCTTAGAGATCTTGTGTTTAACCAGATGAAAATAACTGAAAATATTAGCAAGAAGCTTTCTGCTAATGATAAAACTCTGGAAAACATAGACTCTAGGATGGAATCATTCGCTTCTGCCATGAAAAATCAACTGAGCTTTAATAAAATGATAGAAACTCAAGTTGCTCAGTTAGCTGCTGCTGTTCCTGTCACTGAATCGGGGAAGATTCCGGGGCAACCCGAACCTCCCCTCGAAACAGTGAATGCTATTACTATGAGACAGGGTAAGATGTCTCGTAGTATTCTCCGTACTAACCATGCAGGGAAGGTATCAAATATCCAAGTGCTAACACCAAGATGGACCTACCTGCCGAGAGCTGCAAAGAAGGCGATCATCAAAACCTCTCCGGATCGGAAGGAAGATCCCGGAGTACCCGTCATTCAATGCACGATCTGGAATCGTCGCATTGATGATGCGCTCTGCGATCTGGGGGCCAGCGTCAACATCATGTCTAAGGTATTATTTAAAAAGTTACGCTACCCTACTCTATCTCCTACTACTGCCCAGGTTCAGCTTGCGGATTCAACCATCCGCTACCCCGAGGGGGTGATCGAGAATGTACCGGTCCGCATCTGGGGACGTTACGTTCCTGTGGACTTCGTTGTCCTCGACACGGGAAACGACCACTCGTTTTCCCTTGTCCTGGGCCGACCATTCTTGAACACCACCCGGGCTAGAATCGATATGGATGCGAGAGAAGTCTCGTTCCGTATCGACGGAAGGTTGACGTACTTCAAATTCCAACCACGAGAAGAGAAGAAGGTAGAGCCACTCACACCGGAGCAAAGGAGCGCCGAGTGTTTCCTTAAGGCTCTCATCAATGGAGAGCTGGAAATACTCGGTGGAGAGCAGTCTGAGTGGTACGGACCGACGGAACAAGTGAGCGCAGAAGAAATGGACCGCCTCGTAAAGAAATACGAGGAAGAGCAAGCCCTCTGGAATTCTCCAGAGACACCGATCCCACCGCCACCAACACCAAAGAAGAGGAACAAGAAAATGTGGCGGAAGAAAGTTGCATCATCCGAGTCATCCACTCCGGGACCGGACGATGACAAAAGCAATTGAAGACAGGAGAAGTCCCGCTCGCGGACTTAAAAGCTGAGCGCTCGCCGCGAGGATAACCGGTATGTATCTCACCGTGTTGTGCCTCCTCAGAAGCAACTCCTTCCGACGAACCCAGTCTTTCCCGTCGTCGACCAGGCTACATCGAGGATGGCCAGCAAGACGATCCGTGAGTTCTCCGCTCCATCGAGCGAGAACCTACGTGTCGGACCAACTCCGCCAGTCGGAGATGGAAACTTCGAGCTCAAGCCAGCCCTCATCAACACGGTTCAGGCTAGCCCGTTCTGCGGCAAGCCACACGAAGATGCCAATGCCCATCTACAGCATTTCC
>OAMR01000045.1:24765-37257 GCA_900205405.1 Echinochloa crus-galli
TCTGTACCCGGCCTGCAAGATGACCACCAATAACAGAGAGCTGGAGATACTCGGTGGAGAGCAGCCCGAGTGGTACGGACGGACGGAACAAGTAACTGCAGAAGAGATGGACCGCCTCGTGAAGAAATACGAGGAAGAGCAAGCCCTCTGGAATTCTCCAGAGACACCGATCCCAACGCCACCGACACCGAAGAAAAAGAACAAGAAGATGTGGCGGAAGAAGGTTGCATCGTCTGAGTCATCCACTCCGGGACCGGATGATGACAAGAGCACCTGAAGACAGGAGAAGTCCCGCTCGCGGACTTAAAAGCTGAGCGCTCGCCGCGAGGATAACCGGTATGTATCTCATGTTTCCCTTCCAAATTTTAATTTCCAATTGCATTCGCATGTTTCCCTTTCCAAAATAATTGAACCACCTGAGTAATTAATTTGAGAGAGAGCAAAAAATTTTGCAAGCTTGGTTTAAATAAATAGTCACATGCTGAAATTTTACCTAGGGTGGATGCAATTGGTAATCTTTATCATTTTCATCCCTTCTAGAACATCTCCATTTATTTACCATCACCACCAACCAGCAACAAACATGTCTACCCCACTAAAATGGCTGCACTCACACCAATTTTCACAAAACATGGCAGCATGGGGGTGACTCCACTAAAACCAATTTTGGTTAATGTCAAATTTGCATCTTACCTAACACAAACCACTCACATGACCTTGAAAAATTGTGGCCACACAAAATTTTGTTGGATGCCAGCAAGGGAGAGTGCTCCACTCAGAGGGAAGTGGCCAGGGCCCTCCCCCTCGGCCTATAAATGCTGGCCTTGCTTGCTTGCTACCTCACACACTCTCATTCACTCAGAAACTTTCTGTTAGGAGCTCTCTCTCTCATTTCTTTGCGACCCGATCAAACCTTTTCAAAGCTCTGCTTGGCTCTAAAGAGCAACGACTTGAAAAACCAAGAGCCAAGCTAAAATCCTCCAAGAGCAGAAAAACTCTTGGTTAAAAATCTGAAGCGAATCCCCCCATTTTCGGAAACCAGTGTGGAAAGAAACTCGAGCGTGAGTAAGTACGAACCTGGCTCGTTGATCTCCCAGAAGTTCTCCCAGCCGACGGCATGGAAGATCTCCGGGAACTCCTCGTCCATCCCGTCCTTCTCAGTAGGTCCTGATCGAACACACGGGTGTGCTCGAATTCCTTCAGCCTGAGCTCGTTGAAGGTGCTTCTCTCCCGGTCCGTCCGGAGAACAATGTCGTTCTCGCTCAGGAGCTGCCTGGCTTGGGGTACAGCAGAGCCTCCACCCAAGCCAGCTGCTCCAGCCTCATCCTCGTCCATCCGGCTCGAGCCACGGGACGGGGCTGGGGAACTCCCAGCATCGTCCGAGCGGCGGTTAAGCCGGGTGGAACGACGGAGTGCGGCGATGAGCTTCGACATGGCTCCTGCAAAATGTTAGCACAGAAACGACTACCCGAAGGACTGAGTATCAAAGGTTAGCACAAGAAATCAAGTCAGTCGTTCGAGAAGGTTAGTCGTTCTTGCGGGGATCAAAACCACCACAAATGGTTAGTCGTTCTTGTGGGTGTCGGAGACCACCACAAAATCGTCCAACAAAATTTCAGCACAAGGATCACACAAAGCAAATATTTTTTTTTGGGATTTTCTGGATGCAAGTGAACCAAAACTTGAGCTAGAACTTGGGAAGAACTAGAGCAAGCTAGAGCAATATTTCCTTTGAATAAAATTAACTCCCAACTATGCATGGAATGAACCATATGTCTCTCACCTTGGAAATGATGAATAGTTGCTCTGTCATTAATCTTGCTAGTACTGTGTTACTACTCAAGAACGACTAACCATTTGTGGTGGTTTTGATCCCCGCAAGAACGACTAACTTTCTCGAACGACTGACTTGATTTCTTGTGCTAACCTTTGATACTCAGTCCTTCGGGTAGTCATTTCTGTGCTAACATTTTGCAGGAGCCATGTCAAAGCTCATCGCCGCACTCCATCGTTCCACCCGGCTTAGCCGCCGCTCGGACGATGCTGGGAGTTCCCCAGCCCCGTCCCGTGGTTCGAGCCGGATGGACGAGGATGAGGCTGGAGCAGCTGGCTTGGGTGGAGGCTCTGCTGTGCCCCAAGCCAGGCAGCTCCTGAGCGAGAACGACATCGTTCTCCGGACGGACCGGGAGAGAAGCACCTTCAACGAGCTCAGGCTGAAGGAATTCGAGCACACCCATGTGTTCGATCAGGACCTGCTGAGAAGGATGGGGATGGACGAGGAGTTCCCGGAGATCTTCCATGCCGTCGGCTGGGAGAACTTCTGGGAGATCAACGAGCCAGGTTCGTACTTACTCACGCTCGAGTTTCTTTCCACACTGGTTTCCGAAAATGGGGGGATTCGCTTCAGATTTTTCAACCAAGAGTTCTTCTGCTCTTGGAGGGATTTTAGCTTGGCTCTTGGTTTTTCAAGTCGTTGCTCTTTAGAGCCAAGCAGAGCTTTGAAAAGGTTTGATCGGGTCGTATTCTGGAAGAGGATTTCCGGAAATACCAACTGCCATGCACCCCGCATGAACAGTATCCATAACTGTTAACACCAAAAAATTGGCACCAGGAAGAGGCTGACATGTGGGCCGGATTTGGTAAAAAGATAAATATCGTTCACAAAAAGTTTGTCTTCAAGGACGTTCGGCAAAGGCATTCTGCGGTCGGGAGTCCGTCGCCGATTCGGCAAGGGAGCTGCTCTGTGGAAAGCATTCGGGGACGCGTGATGATGTGGATTGAATACAAGGGAAAAGCCGATTTGATGAAGAATGCGAGATGAATACGGCGCTTCGACGTATTTCTTTGGAAATAAACGTTTTGTAATCGTAGTCGACTAGGAATAGTGTCAAAACCAGGGTATAAATATAAACCCATGGTGATTGTAATAGGGATCGAACAATCATACAACAAACCGACCTTGCGCCACCTTTTCGAGTCCTTTAATCGTGTCGTCGAAATCTTCGAGAGGAACCATCGATCCGTCGACCTCCGTAAGCATCGACAACCTTCTATCATGCTTAGTATCATGCGGTGGATTTAAGCTTGGTATGAGAAGGCTTCTTTGTTAAATCATGAGTCATGCGGTAGGCTAAGGTTTAGCTTGAAGCAAGTTATCGGCTCTATTAGATTGTGGCAAAGATCTAATAGATTCATTAAGTTACCTTGTGTTATTTGGGTTTTACTTTATGTTTAATGTTTAATTCAAATTAACACTTCTCTGCCCAATTTAGATTGATTAGAATCGGCTTTGATTCATAACATGGCAAATAAACCACTACCTCTCTAAAGCCGATCTCGAATCAATCTAGATTGCCACGTGTCGCGGGTTCAAGCTTGATAATCTTGTAGATCTTGACAGAGCCAGGTATCATGCGGTAGATGCAGGTTTTTGGGTTGTCTTAAGAACTAATCATCCGGTGGATTAGAGCTCGATTTCGATCTGATAGATTTACAGTCATTAACAACGTTTGTTCCTTCTTCATGGAACCCGATTCGGCTGTATAGCCGTATTCGGCAATGCTTTCATTAATGAGACGTGATCGTAAATTTCTTCTGTTTAAATTAAAGAATGCTTTTAGCCTTCCAAGTTTAGAGTATATCATGTGGTAGATTGATCTATTCTTGGTTGGTAGTGTAATTATAAAACAAGTCGTATCATGCGGTGGATTAACTTGTTTTGTTTTATGCTTGACGGATTCGGGAGCGTATAGACATGCGGTAGACTAGCGTTTTTGGATCTATGCATGCTTGTTTTTATGGAGGTTTATGATCATGGTCTCTAATCATTTATTATGCTGAGTCTTCAATTAATTAGCTACGGTCATTGTTGTGATTACTCAATTAAACAATGATTGACCGTCATGCTGATGTCATGCATTCGGTAGCGTAGTTTTTATACATCTTTGGTGATTACCGAATGGGTTTTAAACTATCGATAGATATGGAACAATAGATAGCGTGCTTGTAGCTATATGTCGTTCAAAGCTGGCTTCGTAGCCGTAGATATGGAACTGTCTGGTATCATCCGGCACGTTCCAGTTTGCTATCTAAACATTTTTTCTTCCTTTGTTAGTTTGCAGGGAAAACTGACGGGCACGCTTACATTATTCAGACGATCGGGCACGTGTGAAGCTAGCTAATTCGGCTTGCTGCGTGCTTGGCGTAAGGAGCCGATTTTTACGTTAACACACTTTTTGGCACGCCTGGTGGGACACTCAAGCTTTGAAGATGCCTGAATTAAAAGAATTGCTGGATATCACTCTTGAAGAACTGACTGAAGAGCATCAACAGATAGTGAAGATTGCTACGGAGCAATTTACTAAAAAGTGTCTGCTGTCTTTTGGCAAGAACAGGAGTGGTGCACCTTTTCTCAAATCAGAACTGCCAAGAGTCTTGTTGCCTGGACAATGTGATATGAGTGCAGATGAAGAAAGAGAAAAGTTTTATGGCTTGTTATACAAAGCTCTGGGAGAAACAATGACCAATCACAATACTGCATTCTTGAACAGCTTTCGATTAATAATGATCAGCATTTTTGGTCAGAGCGTGGATAAAGCTTTTGAGCAAGAATATGGGCTACCTGGTGGACCAACATACTTCAATACACAAACGTCAACTCAAAAGCCGCATGGTAAGGGGAATCTTGGAGAAACTGGAGCTTCTGGGACTAAAGATGCAAATGGCCACCCAATTCAGCAAGATCCTCAACCTGCAGTGCAGAAAACTCGCACATATGGTAATGTGGCATTTGGTACTACGGGGAATCCACCTGCTTCTGCTTACAAAATATCTCCTTTGAACAACAGGCTGCAAAGGGATATGTATGGGAATGGATATTCAGAATTCATGGATTATAATGTGACATGTGGGCCGGGATTAGTAAAAGATATCGTTCGGAAAGGAAAGCTTGTCTTCAAGGGCGTTCGGCAAAGGCATTCTGCGGTCGGGAGTCCGTCGCACAATATTAGAGATCCATTCTGCATATCTGCATGGCCTAGCTTGGTGAGGCTTCAGCAGATGAGGCTTTCAGAATAAGATACTTTCCATTGTCATTGACAGGTCCAGCTTTTACATGGTTTGCTTCATTACCTGCTCAGTCGATTTGCACTTGGAAGGATCTAGAAAAGAAATTCCATGCTCACTATTACACTGGCAGCACTGAGAAAAAGTTGGTTGATTTAACTAGCCTGAGGCAGAGATATAATGAAACACCTACAGAATTCCTTAGGAGGTTCAGGGAAACAAAGAGTATGTGCTTCTCTCTAAATATTCCTGATGATCAGCTGGCTGGTATGGCTGTAACTGGGATGCTACCTGCAATTCGTGAAAAGCTGTTCGGCATGGATTTTGAAGATTTGGGTCAGTTGTCAAAGAAATTGGCATTGATGAGTAACCAAGCATATGGCTTTAAGAAGGATGGCAGATTTGCCAAACACAATGATGTAGCTAATATTTACAATCAATTCCTCGAAAGAGCAGATCAAGAGGATGAGTATGAGGATAATGAAGAAGTGGCTACAGCAGAGATAGTGTGGGGCAAAGAGCCAATCACAGTGAATCAGAAGTGGATTAAACAGACCAAGGGCACATATGATTTTGATGTGACTAAAGCAGACAAATTATTTGATTTCCTTGTGAAAGAAGGCCGAATCAAATTACCAGAGGGGCATTGTATGCTTCGGCCTGAAGGAGTGAGAGACAAGAAGTATTGTGGATTTCATGACAAGAATTCTCATTCCATCAATGAGTGCAGGGTCTTCAGAGTGAGGTTTCAGAAAGCTATCCAAGAGGGGCATTTAAAATTTGACAACAGAATGAAATTGGATAGCAATCCATTCCCTCAGAATATGATTGGGTTTTCAATCAACATGGTGAATGTTGTTGCACCTGAAGAAAAAGGGAAGATGAAAGTTTTAACTTCAGAAAAGGCAAGGCAAAGTGGCTCAGTTGACCCCACTCGGCAAGTCACGGTTGAACAGATTCGCAAGAAAGATTCTCGTTTCCCGAATGATCAATTTGAAATTGGGAAATCCTCTAAGCCTAGAGTCACTTCACGTATTCTTCTCAACAAATGGCAACGACAGCAAGAAAAAGAGCGCTACCAGAGGCGTAGATATGAAGAAGAAAGGTAACGTTACCAAAGGCATAAACGTGAAGAAGAGAAAAGGAGATACGAGGAAGAAAGATATAGGGAAGAACAAGAGGAGTATGCTCGAGAGCAGGAACGTGCACATTGGGGGTGCGCATTCTTCAGACACTGTTTGAACGAAGGTTTGAAGCTTCCTACATGGAATAATTGTCCTGAATGCAATGATAGACATGATGAATATAGGCAGGAGACTGTCAATCGCCGATCTGTCCATGAAAGAATTGGCAGGATACATCCTAGTGATGATCGGCATTTTGATGATCAACCAAGGAAGAGGCATGCTGATCATAAGTGGGTTGATCATGAAGAAGAAGAGGATCATGGTTATATTTGGCAAGAAGGGCAATGGTGTCCACCTGGCTTAAGGAAAAGCCAAAAGAGAAGAGTACAGCGCTTGAGGAATCAAGAATTGAAGCAAGCAAGGCCTAGGATGAAATCAATATGGCGTCGAAAGAACAGGCCTGAAGAAGATGGTCATTCGGCTCCTACATGCATGGTATGCTTCTTGCCGAATGAATTTATGGCTCCCGCTAATCAAGTTGTACAGGAGGAAGCATTGTCAGAGGTAGATGAAGCCGAACAGTTGATGGCACAATTGATGCTGAATAAGCAAGCTATCTTTGAAAAGCCAATCAAGAATCGACACATGAAACCATTGTATTTGAGAGGATTTGTCAATGGGAAGCCTTTAACCAAGATGTTTGTCGATGTTGGAGCTGCTGTGAATGTGATGCCATACACTACATTCAGGAAGCTTGGCATGGGCCCTGGAGATTTGACACCAACGAGCATAGTTCTGAATGATTTTGCTGGAAATGCTTCAGACACGAAAGGTTGTGTTCATGTAGATTTAATGATTGGGTCCAAGGTTCTGCTGACAACTTTCTTTGTCATTGAGGGCAAAGGGGCATACAGTTTGCTGCTTGGAAGAGATTGGATCCATGCAAATTGCTGTATCCCATCTACCATGCATCAACAACTCATTCAGTGGATAGATGATGAGGTGGAAATTGTCCAAGCAGATGATTCAATAAGTGTAGCAAATGTGGAACCAGCTTTTTGGGAGCATCAAGGCATAGATTGTTTCTCAGGCAGAGACTGGGGAGAAGGTCCTGTTGCACCAACCAGCAGTGATCAACAGCCGATTGAAGCAGTCGGCTCTCATAGTAATTTTTAATGGAGGATCCAATTGATGGAACTGATGGAAAATTAGGACGTGGATTTGTGTCGGCTGATAAATTAGAAGAAGTGGACATTGGAGATGGTGACAAGCCAAGGCCGACATTTATCAGTGCTAATTTAGATCCAGTTTTCAGAGAAAAGTTGATTAAATTATTGAAAGAATACAGAGATTGCTTCGCTTGGGATTATTCAGAAATGCCTGGTTTAGACCGTTCTATTGTTGAGCATCGGTTGCCAATCAAGCCTGGTTATAAACCTTACAAGCAACCACACAGGAAAATCTACAAGACAGAAGTATTGGCCGATGTGAAAAAAGAGATTGAATGATTATTAGAAGCAAATTTTATTCGGCCATGCAGATATGCAGAGTGGATTTCTAATATAATTCCTGTGTACAAGAAAAATGGAAAGATGAGGGTGTGCATAGACTTTAGAGATTTAAACAGAGCTACACCCATGGATGGATATCCAATGCCTGTTGTCGATTCATTGGTTGACGCTGCTGCTAGATTTAAAGTGATTAGTTTCATGGATGGCAATGCAGGGTACAATCAATTTTATGGCATTGGAAGATATAGTAAAAATAGCCTTTAGGTGTCCTGGACATGTAGGGTTGTTTGAGTGGATTGTCATGACATTTGGGTTGAAAAATGCTGGTGCAACTTATCAAAGAGCTATGAATTATATTTTTCATGAGTTGATCGGCAAGATTGTGAAAATATACATTGATGATGTTGTGGTCAAGTCATTAGATCATGAGTCGCATTTAGCTGATATAAGAAAAACTCTAGAATGCACAAGGAGGCATGGGCTTAAGATGAACCCAAATAAGTGTGCTTTTGGAGTATCAGCTGGAGAATTTCTAGGATTTTTGGTGCATGAGCGAGGGATAGCAGTTGGCAAGAAAAGTATGAAAGCTATTGATGAAGTTGTCCCTCCAACTAATCTCAAGGAGTTGCAATCATTGCTCGGCAAAATCAATTTCGTGAGAAGATTTATATCAAATTTGTCACAGAAGGTATTGCCTTTCTCCTCGCTGCTGAAAGTCAAGAAGGATCAGAAGTTTGTATGGGGTGACGAACAACAGAAGGCTTTCGATGAAATCAAAGAATATATGAAGGAACCACTAGTGTTGGTGCCTCCAAGATTAAACAAGCCTTTTAAGTTGTACGTGGCGGTCGATACCCAAACTATTGGATTGGCCCTCATACAGGAATTTGAAGGAAAAGAAAGAGTGGTTGCGTATCTTAGCCGAAAATTGCTTGATCCCGAAACAAGATACTCAGCCACAGAGAAGCTTTGCTTAAGTGTTTATTACTCATGTACAAAATTTCGGCACTATTTGTTGAATGCCGAATGCATTGTATATTCAAAGTTTGATGTAATCAAGCACATGTTGTCTATGCCAATTTTAAATGGAAGGATTGGTAAATGGATTTTGGCCTTATCTGAATTTGAATTAAGGTTTGAATCGGCAAAGGCTGTCAAGGGGCAGATTATTGCTGATTTTATTACTAAACATCGTGATTCATCAATTAATTAGCTTGAAATTACTCCTTGGGTGTTGTTCTTTGATGGATCTTCATGTGACGAAGGTGGTGGAGCAGGTATTTTATTAATTTCACCCAAAGGAGAAACATTTGAGTTTGCTATTCCCATTCAATCTACTGTCACTAATAATCAGGCTGAGTATGAGGCATTACTCAAAGGGCTCCAATATTTGAAAGAAGCAAGGGCCATTACAGTCGAAATTTTTGGAGATTCAGAATTGGTCATAAAATAATTGAATGGTGAATATGAGTGCAAGAATGATACTCTAAGAACTTATTATGAAGAGTGCAGAGAAATCTTGAAGGGTTTTCAATCAGTAACTCTGCAGCATATTCCTAGAGGGGAAAACGAGGAAGCAAACAGATTGGCCCAAAGTGCTTCGGGTTACAGAAAAAATCAAGAATTATTTGCTAATAATGTTTATGCCTGTGAGAATAATCTAGCAGAAGATGATTGGAGGAAAGAAATTGTTGATTATCTAGAAGATCCATCTCGAAAAGTCTCCAGAAAGCTCAGGTATAAATCTATAAAATTTGTTCTTCTTGATGAAAGTTTATATTATAAATCCTGGATGGGATATTATTACGTTGCTTAAATCAAGAAGAGGCAAAGAAGTTAATGAGCGAGGTGCATGATGGATTGTGTGGAGCACACCAGTCAGCTTACCGAATGAAATGGGTTATTAGAAGAACTGGATATTACTTGTTTTGGGCCGAACCGTGACAGAATTGAGAAAACGTCACAATTTTCTGGGCTTATCTGGGCTCAAGGTAAAATAATGACGTTTTCTGAAACTGTCGCCAGGGTTCCGTCGCAGATTAAATAGTTCCTTGTAGTGTCATGATTGCCGTGTCAGAAAAAAAATTCTAGATCTCATATCAGTTCTAACTATTCGACAGGAAACTCAAATGCGGGAAAGGGCTAGAGTGCTAAGGGAAGAAGTGAGGAAGATAATCAAAGGCTCAAATGATTTGCCAGAATTGTTGGACCTTATAATCACGCTACAACGACTTAGTCTCGACTACAACTACGAGGATGAGATTAATGAGACACTGCATGCTGTTTACAACTCTAATCACTATGATGGTGACCTAAATATAGTGTCCAGTCGATTTTATCTTCTGCGTAGAAGTGGTTATAATGTGCCAACCGGTGAGGTCTTATCATATCATAGCTAAGCTGTCTAAACACACACACACTTAATTTTAATTGTTAATCTACTACATGCAGATGTATTTCTAAAATTTAAAGATAAACATGGGAATTTTGTGAATGCTGATACTAGAAGCTTGTTAAGCTTATACAATGCAGCGTACTTGAGGACTCATGGAGAGGCATTGCTTGACGAGGCAATTTCTTTCACCAGACGTTGCCTTCAAAGTAGACTAGAAAATCTGGAATCACCACTTGCTGAGGAAGTGTCATGTGCCCTTGACACCCCTCTTTTTCGAAGGGTTGGGATTTTGGAAACAAGGAACTACATTCCCATTTATGAAAAGGAAGCTACACGAAATGAAGCTATCCTAGAGTTTGCGAAATTGAACTTTAACCTTCTGCAACTTATTTATTGTGAGGAGCTAAAAGAGGTCACGATGTAAGTTTATACAAATCTCTTGCTTACATAGGTTGATCTCACGGATTAAATCACGGTGGATATTCATTTGTCCTTATGTATATTTTAGGTGGTGGAAGAAGCTCAATGTCGAAGCCAACTTTCATTTTGTAAGAAATAGGATAGTGGAAATGTATTTCTGGATGAATGGGACATGTCATGAACCTCAGTATTCTCACTCACGAATTATACTTGCAAAGATGATGGGTTTTATTACTATATTAGATGATTTTATTGACACATATGCTACCACAGAAGAGAGCATGCAACTTGGGGAAGCAATTTTCAGGTCAGACTGCTCTCACCTACTCAAAAATTTTGCTTGTTCGTCCTTTATTATGTCATAAATATATATTAGTAGTCTGAATGTATATTTAGCACTATTATTTGGTTCAACATGATGCAAATATCACCACTTACCAAACATTTTGCTTGTTCCTTTATTATGCCATAAATATATATTAGTAGTCTGAATGTATATTTAGCACTATTATTTGGGTCAACGTGATGCAAATATCAACACTTAGCACTATAAAACTAAATTTGTTCGTTTAATAAGTGGGGACTAATAATAGCTGAATGGGATGTAAAGAACGAAAATAAATTCAGTACTTCCCCCCTTTTTTTCTTTTCGTAAGTAAGCTGAAGAAATTATAAATTTATAGTAATCCAAAAATATAAAAACAAATGCCATGAATACCAGTAGCTAGTATTCTTGAAAACTAATGTGTGAACTTTTAGAGACAAAAATGTATCTGCCAATGCATTGCATCTAACGTCTGAATAGAATGTGGTATTTATTATTACCCTGGAACAAAAAATTAAAACAGAAATTTCATTATTTTGTATATACTTATCTGTAGTTGAAAAATGTAATTCGTATTTCTCTAAATATTATGGCATATGCGTTAACATGTTGCTAAAATGAAGGTGGGAGAAGAATGCCACAACTCTGCTTCCATAATACACAAGGGATTTCTACTTGTACTTGTTGAATACATTTTATTCATTTGAGGAGGAACTAGGAACTGGCAAGAGCTACCGTGTGTTTTATTTAAAAAAGGAAGTAAGTATTTATGTTGTTTACGATTGTCGATGGCATCAAAATACAAAATCACATAATGTTTCTTGGGTTCATTCTATTAGGAAAGTATGTTAGTCTTTGTTTGTTTGAAGAGTCAACAGGGGCTAAGAAAGCCCACCTAAATGATTTCATTTCCTTAAAGCAATATGGCAAGATCAGGCAAGCATTCCATCTCCATGGAAGATGATCACGATACAATTTTAATAGAAAGGGTAGGACACAAAGGAATACAACCATAGCACGCACACGTGAACACACACACACACACACACACACACACACACACACACACACACACACACACACACACACACACACACACACACACACACACACACACACACACACACACACACACACACACACACACACACACACACACACACACACACACACACACACACACACACACACACACACACACACACACACACACACACACACACACACACACACACACACACACACACACACACACACACACACACACACACACACACACACACACACACACACACACACACACACACACACACACACACACACACACACACACACACACACACACACACACACACACACACACACACACACACACACACACACACACACACACACACACACACACACACACACACACACACACACACACACACACACACACACACACACACACACACACACACACACACACACACACACACACACACACACACACACACACACACACACACACACACACACACACACACACACACACACACACACACACACACACACACACACACACACACACACACACACACACACACACACACACACACACACACACACTAAAAGAACACATTTTTGTCCTGTCTCTTATACACATCT
>OAMR01000045.1:42400-55604 GCA_900205405.1 Echinochloa crus-galli
CCCCCCCCCTTCCCAGCTTGGTTATGCGTTACAGCGTTAGCCTATTTGATGATAGCTTTAACAATGCGGGATAGATTTTGCTAGATTCGTCATATCTTCTTTGTTTGAACTTCATATTCTCATATAAATTATTAGTCAAATTGTGTTGTTTTGTAGTGATGTCAACATTTGAGATCCAAGGAGGTTTGGTTTTTACCATCATTAGCATTATACATAGGCACTACCAAAAACCAGCTGTTTGACGAGTGCTAGAAGTTTTGCCGACCCGTGTGGGGTTTGCCGAGTGTTCGGTAAACCTTTTGCTGAGTGTTTTTTGGCTTTGCCGAGTGCTTTGGGCACTCGGCAATGCATCAATTTCCCGTAGTGAGGGTACACTGGGTAGAACGCCACGATGTTGCCAGATGTATCATGAAAAATACTTTCAAAGTACACAATGGTTTTTTGTTTAAGATAATATAGTTTTACAGTTTTATAATCACACAATGCCATAATAGAACATTTATTGTCAATGTCTTAAACAACACATATTTGCAATGGACGGAGTAAAAGCTAAGTAGTCATCCACATGTATTCTTGACTTTAGAGTCCTAGCCTGCTTGCCTGGAAAGGGATAGATATGACCAACAGAAACATAGGTCTTGTTTAGTTCCCAAGTTTGGCACGTTAAAGTTGACATTTTTACCATTAATGTGCCACTGTAGCATTTCATTTGCAGACAAATGTTGACGCAAACATAAATCTTCAAGCAGTCACTTGCAGCCCAAATGCGTATGGTACGACTACTTTAAGTGATTCTATTCACTCCGGTCTCTATACAAATCCAATGACTTACCCGAAACATATAACAAAAAATCTGGGAAACAAAAAATCAGACAACTTATCAACAGTGCGTAATTCCAAACAATGCCCGTGCAGCAGTAAGTAATCCCAAATCAGCACTGAATTATTATCATCAGCGAGCTCCTCCTGCCCGCGGTAGCTGCAACACCGCCCCGAACCAGCTCTTGCACGGGTACACAGAGCAGAAGGTCTGCAGCGCCGTCATGAGCAGTAGCACTACGGCGGCGAGCAGCGTGAGTATCCTCCACGACCTGAACACGTACTTCTTCAGCAGCCGAAGTCGAGCCTGGGCACCTTGCTGATCCTCGTCGCCCTGCACATCGAATTCCACATGTCCGCCGCCTCCCGGTAGCTCTTGAGCCTGTTCACCACCACGCCGCTCTGCCGGAGAATCCGCACGTCCCTCGCCGTGTCCACGATCCCGTTCATCAGCTCCGTGTACCTCGCCAGCACCATGGGGCCCCGCACCGCCACCGCCTCGTACGCCACCAGGTTCCGGAGCACCGCCTCCGTGTTCCCGTCCAGCGTGATTATGGGCAGGCTCAGCGCCGCCGCCGCCGCGTCGAAGGCGATCCCGGCGATCCCCTCCGGCGCCGGCACGAACCGCAGCCCCCACCGGGACAGCGTCGACACCGACGGGATCATGATCTCCTGCGCCAGCGGGGAGTTGATGATGCCGCCCAGGTTCACGCCCTTGAGGTTGAGGCGCGCCTCCACCTCCGGCGAGGACATCAGCTTCGCCACCAGCGGCGCCACCGCCGACAGCACCGGCACCTTGCTCATGATCTTCCCCGGGAGGCTCGCCGCCAGGCTCATCGGCCGGGCGATGAGGTTCTTCCGGATGAAGCGCACCGGCGCCACGTCGAGGCTCGACACCGCCGCGCACGCCTGCTTCACCTTGTCGTAGTCGGGGAGCTGCTGCGACGGGTCCAGCATGTCGACGGTGAACTCCTCGGGGACCATCGGCGGCGGGTCATCGCCGGCGGCGTCGAAGACGGACGCATCGGGGACGAGGAAGTGGTAGAGGAGCTCCAGCATGTGCGCGTGCCGGGAGACGTCGGCGGCGACGAGCTCGGCGGCGGTCTTGATGGGCGACACCTCCCGGATGAAGCGGCCGAGCACGGCGTGCAGCGCGCCGGCGGCGGCCTGCTCGGCGGCGGGGTGGCGGAGCGCCAGGGCCTCGGAGAAGAGGAAGAGGGGGAGCTGGTTCTCCAGCATCATGGCGTCGCGGACGGTGGCGTTGATCCAGTTGGTCGCCGAGGACACCATGTCGGTGACCTCGTCGCGGTGGTAGCTCTCGAGGAAGTCGAGGAGGAAGCACGTGTCGATGGCCATCATCCATGCCAGCGTCTGGTCGCTAAGCTCAAGGAACCTGTACGTGGGCGGCAGATTAATCGTGGAGATTAGCAACTTCATCAAACTCAAGTAGTGGAGATTAATTGTGCAAACGTACAATTCTGAGAAAATGAGCCTTTAAGGACAATCGGGGCCCAAAGATTAATTGTGCCGAAAGCTGGTCGGTTTTAATTTCAGGCCTATTAAGTCCGTGAGAAGAAAGTAGTAGGCTGATCATATAATGGGCCTTAATGTTGCCGAATTGTCAATGTGCTCTACATGTAGGCCCAGTGACAGAAAGTCGTGTTCCACGGGAGGAAGCTGGAGAATGAAAGCAAGCAATCTAGCAGCATAGTTAGCCTAGCCCTAGATTGCTCATTTCCCGCACAACAACGTCTAACAACAGAGACAGTTCTCATGATAATTCTCCTTTCAATTTGAGCTACTTGGAGGTTTTTTTAACTCCCACTTCCTTTTCTTTTATGTCATAATGTAAATCGGCATTATTAATCCTAAGATACTTTTCTAGTTATACGTACAATAACTACTACATATGGTTCATTATATTTTTCCATACACACCGAATCCACCTACCACGTAAGAGCTTGTTTGGATCTGCCCAATTTTAACTATCCAGCTAAATAATTTTAGCTCTGTTATTAGTTGGGGTTGACCCAAAACTATCCAGCTAAATACTACTTCCAAGTGAAATAAAGTTAACATGAAATGACTATCCATAATCTCGTTAAACAACATGATACAACCACTTCTCTTCTTTCAAAATATTTAATTAATGATAATGAGTGCAAATATTACGGTAACTATAGTTTTTATATCTTCATTGGATAAACTTTATTCATGAAATGATTTCTCGGAGAAACATGGATAAACATAGTGAAACCGAGAGAATAGTTGCTAGAACTAATCATCAGTTCACTGAAATGCTAAAGGTAAAATTTGTTCTGAAACAACACCGTTATTTTATGAAATTGGTCACAACACACCACCATCCCTCTAATTGGTTGGGTACCATTATAAAATCAAGATCATTTATCATAATACACCGTAATAATTAATATAATATTTTTCTATTTGAGGAGAGAGGGACACTGGAAAAGTCGTTTTTGCCAATGCTATGTATGTACTTCAAGATTGGCGCGTTAGCCTGTTCACTTGGCTGGTGGCTGGTGCTGATTTGTGCTGAGAGAAAAATACTGCTGGCTGGTTGCTGAGAAGCCAAACAAATAGGGCAATACTTCAGGTCTTCAAACACTGTGCTCACATTAGAACTATGCCATCGTATTCGCAGAGGTTATTAGTAGCTAGGTAATTGAGTGAGGAAGAATATATACGTCCTTCAATAATTCGTATATATACCTGTGGTAGGGGGCCCTGATCTTGTCCTGGGCGTCGAGCAGCCTCTGCACGAGGTGGTCGAACTTGCGGCCGTCGGCGAAGAGCTTCTCGGCGCGCTTGGCGGCGGCGAGCTTGTAGCGCTCCATGTCCCTGAGCTCCGGGCGGTTGCAGTGGTAGGGCCCCAGCGCGAAGTGCTGCGGCAGGTAGGCCTCCGGGCGCGTCGCCCTGAGCACCCGGGGCACGTCGAACACCTTCGCCGCCGCGCCCAGCGCCTCCGCCGCCTCCCGCTCCAGGCTCTGCCGCACCCGGCTCAGCCACCGCTCCTCGTCGAAGTGCACGCCGGCGCCCGCCGCCGCCGACTGCACGAACCGCGCCCGCGCCTGCAGCTCCGACACCGACATGCTCGTTGCTCGAGATCGATCGATCACTTCTCCCTCAGCTCCGGCGGCGCGGCCTGCACCGATGATCTCGCTGAGCAATAAGCACACTAGCTTGTTTGTTTATAGAGAAATGGAGCGCAGCTGGGAGGTTGGTTAGGTCAGCGAGCCAGCCTCGCCATGGGATGCGAGCTTATTAGAAGCTGCAGCTGCTATATACTAGTGGATGGTTAGAGCAAGTGGGTGGGTTACGAGCTGGTAAAAGGGATTAATTAGGCATGGTGGCTCGTACATAACTTACATAATACTAAGCGTGAAACATATGCATGTGTGGATAAAGCCGATGCATGAACTGTAAAGCTGGTCGTCGTCGCGGAGTGAATTGAAGAAAGCGGCAAGGAGTATATATTATCTATATGCAATGATGAACATATATGCCATTGTTTGTGTGCATGCATCGTCATGATGCGATCAGTAGTTAAAGAGCGTATTATACTGTTGGTGGATAAACACTGCTGGCATGGAGGCGCCCCCGGGAGGACGCCGGGTCGGTTAGAGTAATCTATATAACCTATATAATTGGTACCCACTAACAAGCATGGTTGGATTACTCTCAACATGCAACCATTTCACGTCATCATCCACTACGCGCCATATCACTATCCACTATAAGCCATGTCATTATCCACGAGACCATCTATTTATTAAAAATTCAACCGATTTTCTGTGACAACATTTTTATGTGTAGCAATTACAAATTATAGGAGTAGAAATTAAATGTATGATCAGTCATACTTCCATGTATAATCTTTACTAAAGAACGTTGCAATGCAATCACTTTGGTGTTTATACTTTCACATTTCACTTTAAAATTTTGTTTAACAAATTTTCGCAGCAACGCGCGGGGTATCACCTGGTAATCAATAATTTGTCCGGCCAGTAATCAGTTAATTGGACGAGAGTTGCACGACGGCATGCAAGCATAGAATAGGTTCGGCGAGGAAGAGGAACTACTAGAGATTTAGAATTTTAAGAGTACGAAAAGGACATCCTGAGCAGGATTTGTGTGTGGCGGCTGTAGTTTTTCTGCCACTTGCAGTTATAACTTTTTGATAACACAAATAGTCACCGGCAGAAAAATTTCGCTATGACGTAAACGAAACTTAAGAAAAAGGCCCTGCGGAAGAAGACGACTTCACTTGGGCCAGATACCAATGCCAGTATGTCTGCTCCTCTATATAAACAAGTGTGTGCAATCTGCACCGGGGATCTACCTGCTATACGGTAGAGAAATGAAAGAAATCCGGCTGGATATGGAATCTAATTAAGAACACCAGCAATATGGTGAAGATGAATTGTCAAAGCGGTGGCCTAGCTACATATATAGAACTCAAATGGTTCGACTTATGAGGGCTAGTATATAAATTTTGCTCTTCTCCCTACTCGACCATGTCCCTTCCGGTCTGCTAGAACCACCCCAGCCCAGAGTTTGTTGGTGTTGTCCTCAACTACCTCATCAGCAGCGGCACACCGCACACATGTACACATTGTCTACATGGTGAGTTAGTCTACCTTATCAATGACCATTGAGCATCTCTTCTTCACTTGCCCATTCACAAGACAGTGTTGGGAAGCCATTAATGTTAACTGGGACCTCTCTCTCAACCTGTATCGCGCTGAACTGTTTGTGATACCCCCATCACAACGAATCGTTTGTGATTTCCAGCGTCCGAAATAAACCAAAAAAATTGAAAGTGCATCTAGGCACTTATATGTTTTGGTATCAGAGAAGAGTTGATTAAATTATTAAGAGAATACAAAGACTGCTTTGCTTGGGATTATTCGGAGATGCCTGGTCTAGACCGTTCTATTGTTGAGCATCGGTTGCCAATCAAACCTGGTTACAGGCCTTACAAGCAATCACCCCGAAAAATCTACAAGGAAGAAGTGTTGGCCGATGTGAAAAAGGAGATTGAAAGATTACTAGATGCAAATTTCATTCGGCCATGTAAATACGCGGATTGGATCTCTAATATCGTTCCTGTCTATAAGAAAAATGGAAAAATGAGGGTTTGCATAGACTTTAGAGATCTAAACAGAGCCACACCCATGGATGGATATCCAATGCCTGTTGCCGATTCATTAGTTGATGCTGCTGCTGGATATAAAGTGCTCAGTTTCATGGATGGTAATGCAGGGTACAATCAGATTTTTATGGCATTGGAAGATATAGTAAAGACAGCTTTCAGGTGTCCTGGACACATAGGGTTGTTTGAGTGGGTTGTCATGACCTTTGGATTGAAAAATGCTGGTGCAACTTATCAAAGGGCTATGAATTATATTTTTCATGAGTTGATCGGCAAGATTGTGGAAATATATATTGATGATGTGGTGATCAAGTCATTGGATCATGAGTCCCATTTGGCTGACATAAGGAAAACTCTAGAATGCACCAGGAAGCATGGGCTTAAAATGAACCCGAACAAGTGTGCTTTTGGAGTTTCGGCTGGAGAGTTTCTGGGATTTTTGATACATGAAGGAGGAATAGGAGTTGGCAAGAAAAGCATGAAGGCAATTGATGAAATTGTTCCTCCAACTAATCTTAAAGAGTTACAATCACTGCTTGGCAAGATAAATTTTGTGAGAAGATTCATATCAAACTTGTCACAAAAGGTGTTACCCTTCTCTTCACTGCTGAAAATCAAAAAGGATCAAAAGTTTGTATGGGGTGACGAACAACAAAAGGCTTTCGATGAAATAAAGGAGTACATGAAGGAACCACCAGTATTGGTACCTCCACAATTGAATAAGCCTTTCAAGTTGTACGTGGCGGCCGATGCCCAAACTATTGGATCGGCCCTCATACAAGAATTTGAAGGGAAGGAAAGAGTAGTTGCATACCTTAGCCGAAAATTACTAGACCCTGAAACAAGATATTCGGCTATAGAGAAGCTTTGCTTATGTGTTTATTACTCATGTACAAAATTTCGGCACTATTTGCTAAATGCCGAATGCGTTGTATACTCAAAATTTGATGTAATTAAGCACATGTTGTCAATGCCAATTTTGAATGGAAGGATTGGCAAATGGATTTTGGCCTTATCTGAATTTGAATTAAGGTTTGAATCGGCAAAAGCTGTCAAGGGGCAAATTATTGCTGACTTCATTACTGAACATCGTGATTCATCGATAAATTTGCTTAACATTACTCCTTGGGTGTTATTCTTTGATGGGTCTTCATGTGACAAAGGTGGTGGAGCAGGTATTTTATTAATTTCACCCAAAGGAGAAGTATTTGAGTTTGCTATTCCCATTCAATTTACTGTTACTAACAATCAAGCTGAGTACGAGGCATTGCTCAAAGGACTCCAGTACTTGAAAGAAGCAGGGGCCATTGCAGTCGAAATCTTTGGAGATTCAGAGCTAGTTATAAAACAATTGAGTGGTGAATATGAATGCAAAAATGATATCTTGAGGAATTATTATGAAGAATGCAAGCAAATTTTGAAAGATTTTCGATCAGTAATTCTACAACATATTCCTAGAGGGGATAATGAAGAAGCAAACAGATTGGCTCAGAGTGCATCGGGTTACAGAAAAAATCAAGAAGTATTTGCCACTGATGACTGTGCTTTCGGGAGTGATCTGGCAGAAGATGATTGGAGGAAAGAAATTGCTGATTATTTAAAAGATCCATCTCAAAAGGTCTCTAGAAAGCTCAGGTATAAAGCTATAAAATTTGTTCTTCTTGATGGAAGTTTATATTATAAATCTTTGGATGGGGTATTGCTGCATTGCTTGAATCAAGAAGAAGCAAAGAAATTAATAAGTGAGGTTCATGATGGATTGTGTGGAGCACACCAGTCGGCTTACCGAATGAAGTGGGTTATTAGAAGAACTGGTTATTATTGGCCGACAATGTTGGAAGATTGTTTTGAATATTACAAGGGATGTCAAGACTGTCAGAAATTTGGAAACATTCAGAGAGTTCCAGCATCGGCTCTGAATCCTATTATTAAACCATGGCCATTCAGAGGATGGGGAATGGATTTGATTGGCCAAATAAACCCTCCATCTAGCAAGGGGCATAAATTTGTACTTTTGGCCACTGATTATTTCACTAAGTGGGTCGAGGCAATTCCATTGAGAAAAGTGGCATCAGAGAATATGATTGAATTTGTCAAAGAGCACATCATTTACAGATTTGGAATTCCTCAAACCATTACCACAGATCAAGGGACTCAATTCACATCCTCTGAATTCAGAGACTTTGCTGAAAGTATGGGAATTAAGTTATTAAATTCTTCTCCTTATTATGCTCAAGCTAATGGTCAGGCAGAGGCTTCTAACAAGATTATGATTAAAATTATACGAAAGAAGATTGATCAGAAGCCAAGGAAGTGGCATTCGGTACTCAATGAGGCATTGTGGGCTTACCGAATGGCCCCTCATGGGTCTACAAAAACGTCTCCTTACGAATTGGTATATGGTCATCATGCTGTTTTGCCATGGGAAGTACAGTCAGATTCAAGGAGGATAAAATTACAGGAGGATTTAAGTTCTAAAGATTATAATGATTTAATGATGGATGAATTAGAAGATCTGCATATGATTCGTCTCAAAGCCTTGGAAAATATTGAGAAAAATAAAATGCGAGTTGCTAAATATTACAACAAGAAGGTAAAGGTAAGGCAATTTGCAGAGGGCGATTTAGTTTGGAAAGCATTATTGCCGATTGGAACTAAATACAGTGCATTCGGTAAATGGTCTCCCAATTGGGAAGGTCCTTTCAGAGTAATTAGATGCGTGCCTGGCAATGCATACATCTTAAAGACTTTACTAGGAGAAGAATTCACTGCTGCTATAAACGGAAGATATTTGAAGAAATATTATCCTAGCGTTGAGATTGATGGTTGATTAAAGTACAAATTGCTAGAAAAAATGGAAACAGCCGGCATTCGGGAAGAAGCCGCCTTCAGAACAAAAAATTTCCATCAGAGAGAAATGGCCAATACTAGATTGTATTGCCCTTAGTGCCAACATTGTACATCATCAATTCAGTAAAGATATCACAGAGGGATTACAAAAGATAAGCTTTATTGCTGAAATGCAATAATCCCTGGTACAAACTACTGAGATAACTTGTTCAAGAAAGACTAGGGATGAATTGAGTCGGCAATCAAGGTGTTCAAAATCATCGATGCTTCCGCAAAAGCCCAAACGTGACGGAAAGAATTTCGATTGTTGCGGAAGCTACTTTTAATATTCAACCATCCCTAATACAAAATACTCAAATAGCCTGTTCAAGACAGACTGGGGATGGATTGAATCAGTGACGGCAGCGCCATGGCCCTCGAGGCGCTCGATGGAGGTGTCGATGTCATCAACGTCTTCTGGGTTGCCGTCGGCGAAACCGGCTGGGAGTACGGAGTAGTCGCGGCCGGTATGCGTCGACATGGCGACGAGGCCCACAGCAGCACCCAGGCGAATGCCATGAAGAGCCACCTCGTCGACTCGGCCTGCTACAGCACCAAGGCGAGCCTCTGGCGTCTCTCCAGGAGCGTTCACCTTGTTCGCCAGTTCCTCCACCAGCGCTTTCAGCCGATTGAGCTCAGCATCACGCTCTGAAAGGTTACAAGATAGAGATAAATCGACATCAACTAAAGATGAGATTGAGATTGGGCAAGTTACAGAACTTACCGTCGATGACTTCGAGCAGCTGCTTGCGCTCGTGCTGCCATTCAAGGTCAGCGATCCCAGCCTGCTTGGAGATAATCTCCAGCTCATGATGCGTCTCGTCGCGCTCCCTCCTGAAGCGACGGGCGTCGCCATCCGAGTAACGAAAATCATCCGATTCAAGAGTTCGATTGGACGAATTAGAAGAATCGGACGCCGCGGCAAGAGCCGCAGGAGCCACGGTTGGAGCCGCAGCAGGAGCCGCGGCCGGAACAGTAACGGGGTTCCATTGGATTAGCCTGAGAAAACAAAGAGATTTGTCAAGAAGGGAAGGCAAAATCTTGAGAAGAACAGAGAGAGGCAGTTAATCACCTGCGGCGAGCACCGGCGCGGCTCCCTTCGGGCTCGTCAGCAGCCGGTCGCCTTCCGTTCGCCATTAGGGTTTTTTTGAGGTCTACTGTGCTTGGGGAAAAGAAGAGCTCGAGGAAGGTGAAAGACTTGGTGAGGAGATAGCGGCACTCGATATGTTTATTTATAGAACCCGCAGAGGAAATCGTGGCCAAAGATCATGGCACGTATCCCAAAAATTCGGAAGGTGGAAAGCCCACGAACCGAGCGGTTTCCGTGTCGTTTGGGATTCATGCTGAGTCATATTCGGTTTGACCAGGTAAAATTCGGCTATGCTATGCTCATCACAATCAGCTTTGCCGAATGGGTTTTAGACAGCGAAACTCATTGCAGTCAGCTTTGTCGAATGGGTTATGGACAGTGAGACAAAGACAAGGATACAGAACAGAACTGCATAAGTCATTCGGCTGCTAAATATTCATTACAGTTACACATTCAAAAAATTTAAAATTACATTTCTTGCATTGGATACCATGCTGCTAATATTTTCCAATAGCTTCTTGTCAGCTTCTTGGGTTTTTGCCAGTGCAGAGAGTTTGACCTTGAGCTGCTTATCCTCATTCAGAGCTGCTGAACCTTCCTTGCGCATTTCCTCTGTCAAACCAGGAATTTCGGCTATCTTCTTTTTATCAGCTTCAATTTCAGCCGATAAGTTTTTTAATTCAGCTTCCAGCTCAGCTTTCCTAGTTTCTTTTGACTCAAGTGCAGATTGTAGGCTAGTTAGCAACTCTTTATTGCTTTGAACCTGTGAATGCAGATTTTTCACAGATTCTTTGGCCATGACTCTCTTTTGCTCTAAATCTAACTGAATAGATTGGTTCCTCAGGGCCTGCTTCACTGCAGCAAAGTGATTGTCCAGCTTGGAGACTGCATCCAAAGAAGCTCTGATGTCAGCAGGAAGGTCTTGATCAATAGATTCGAGTACATCCCTCAGGAGATCAGCGTCCTTGACTTGGTCTTGAATATCTCTGTGCAGCAAGGAGAGAATGTCCTTCAATTTTGCCTAAATTCTCTCTGATGGAGCTTGATTGGACGATGCTTCTTCTCCTTGTTCAATATTGAATTCATCCACAGCAAAGGAGTAGCTGAGTGATGAAGCAGTTTTTTCCTGGGAGAAAAAAGGTTGTTGAATCAATGATAATTTATTGAGAAAAATAAACAAGAAGGGATGACCGTGCTTACATCATTTCTGGTATCCTGGATAGGAGAAGGAGGTCTCTCAAGCTCAGTAGAGGGGTCTTGTGTATTGTGCTGAGAAGAGATTGGGGAGTTCCTCGGTGAAGGTGCAGCTTCTAATTGAAGAAATGGTGAAGCTGGGTTTAAATCATGAGAAGGGCTCTCCAAGACTTGATCCATGGAAGTTTGTTCTGCAACTAAAAAGGGGATAAATGCCGATGAAAGGAATGAATGATATAGTAAAATTTATACCAGTTGATGGAGCATCAGCAGGATCTGAAGTAGTTGTTGCCTGCTGTGATCGAGCCTGAAATAATAAAGATGAAGATGAGCATGATACAAATAGCATTGAGTGTGAAAGAAAGGGTTATAACCTGAATGATTCTTTTGTTGGTCGTTCTTTTCTTCTTGGGAGCTGAAGAAGCAGGCAAAGAAGAAATTTTTCTCTTGGCAGAAGATAGCTTGGTAATGATTGGGTCGAGAGTGGCTTGTCTAGACATCAGCTGGGCCAAGGTAGGAGATTGATGCCCCAAAGCAGATATTGGACCTGCAATATTATACTGGATTGTCCTGGCAAGAGGGGCAGGTACTATGTCCTACAAAATGACAGAGTTATAATAAAAGAAGAATTGTTATTAAAGAAAGATAAGGGATGAACAACATTACCTCTGAATTTGGCTGGTAGTCAGGCATTAATTCAAGGCAGAGGGGGTGAATTGGCATGTTGAAGATATGATCATGAAGTTCTTGCCACTAGATGGTGAAAGAAGGATGAACAGATGTTATTGGCACGAAAGGCTCAGGTGTATAGATGATTGTGCAGCATCTGTAGTCAAAAATCCTTCTTGTCTCCGTGGAGTCTGTAACAATCTCCCTAGGCTTGAGAAATTCATGAAGAAATAATCTTGGTGGCACTTGGCCACAGCCTAATTGCCTAGCCATCATATTCGGCTGATAGTACTCGAAGGTACTCTGAACCAGCATTCCTCCACAAAATTCGGCTGGCAGAATACAGGGCCGAATGAAAGAATTAAAGATAGCTGCAGACTGGGCTTCCACACATCCAGTGTCAAAACTGAACTCACAAGGAAGAGTGAGGTTGTCATTATCAGAATAAGGGAACCAAAGAGGATCAGCAAAGCCTTTGGAGAATAGCTCAAAGAGTTCACCAATGCTCTTATCCACAGATACAGTAGAGGCAGCTTCTCCATAGGTTTGACAGCCTTTGGTGCTTTGAGTTTCCCCTTCCTTGTAGTTGATTGAAGGGAAATGCCGATTGTTGATATCAACTGGAACAATCTGATGCATATACAATTGCAGCCACATTTGGATGAACCACCAAGGACCGTTGACACAAAGGATTTTCTTATTGGCATGCATCAAGCGAGTGGTCTGGTGGAGCATATGATAGACACTTCCCAGTACGTAGACGGTCACGCAACCAAAGATTGGTCGTCGCCATATGCTTGAACAAAATCACAACGCTGATTTCCGTCGCTATACACGTAGACGGTCACGCAACCAAAGATTGGTCGTCGCCATATGCTTGAACAAAATCACAACGCTGATTTCCGTTGCTACCCACGTAGATGGTCACGCAACCAAAGATTGTTCGTCGCCATATGCTTGAACAAAATCACAACGCTGATTTCCGTTGCTACCCACGTAGATGGTCACGCAACCAAAGATTGTTCGTCGCCATATGCTTGAACAAAATCACAACGCTGATTTCCGTTGCTACCCACGTAGATGGTCACGCAACCAAAGATTGTTCGTCGCCATATGCTTGAACAAAATCACAACGCTGATTTCCGTTGCTACCCACGTAGATGGTCACGCAACCAAAGATTGTTCGTCGCCATATGCTTGAACAAAATCACAACGCTGATTTCCGTTGCTATACACGTAGATGGTCACGCAACCAAAGATTGTTCATCGCCATATGCTTGAACAAAATCACAACGCGTACAGCCGTCGCTGTACACGTAGACGGTCACGCAACCAAAGATTGGTCGTCGCCATATGCTTTAACCAAA
>OAMR01000045.1:62665-101985 GCA_900205405.1 Echinochloa crus-galli
GGGGTGGTAAAGGGCCCTCACTTTTGTACTAGAAATGTTAAGGATCGGACCGGATTAGAGTCGGGCCAAAATAATACTAGTTTTTGAGCTAAATTTTGTTAGGGCCAAGTTAGATTGTGAAGAAACAAACGGGCCATGATCCGTTACCACCCCTAATAACAATAGGTCAAAGTTGTGTTTTAGAGACCATGTCGCTGTCATAAACATCAGGTTTTTAGGAATGGAGGGAGTAGACACTATTCTCCCAATGGAACTCTTTCACACTTAACTTTAATGCTACTCATCTCACGTCTTGTCTTGGATGATGCATAGAAACCACGTCTCATGCAAGACCTGGCCGGTTTTCAAGGCATGTGGGTCCGGCTGTCAGATTTCCGTTACAGACTGACATGAGGTGAACCAGTACTATTTTTGTCGCCAGAATCCGTTTCATAGATCATGATGATGTTAAAATTGTGCCTTGGCCTTTATCGACGCCTTGGCCAGCAGCAGCCTCGCCCTGGCTGCTTCTGGCCACATACAGCCTCAACCAGCCAACTGCGGCCACCCTCTGGCCGGCCATAGCCTAAGGAACCTGGCCGCGGCCACGTACTGCCTGGCCATAGCCGGCCATACATGGCCATGCTTGGCCACAGCTAGCCAACCCTGGCCGCAAGCCTTCCAATGGCCTCTAGAACATCCCGATCATCCAGAGAGTTCAATAGACAGTAAATCAATAACATACACCACAGAAATTAGTAGAACATAGTAACAGGCATCCAACAGGTTACCAACTAAGTAGTAACAGAACATAGTAACAGGTTACCAACTAAGAATGGGCATCCATGGCATACAAAATAAATGGACTGAGTACACATAATGGCTTCCCGAGCCACAAGGACACCACGCTAATTAAGGAAAGGATTCTCAGACACTAGTTTCTAGACACAATGATAGCAGTTCTTCCGACCACATAGGCTTCATAAGCCACACCGACACAACTTCGACTTCATTTGCTCCACCTCTTGTAGTTCCGCCTGAGAGCACGTCGAAGCTTCTCCGCAAGCTCCCTGATCTGTCATTCATTTCACAAAAAAGGGGTTAACGAATAATGTATCTATACAAATCTGTCACTAACATAAAGTAATTAAGTGAAGGCCCATCACCTCATATGCTCTAAGAACCTGTTCGTCTTTTTGGAAAAGCCACCAGCCACCCAAGCCATTTTTTCGCGCATAAATCGCGCGCTCCACGGCCGGCCGGATTCGAAAATTTCGAAAATTTCCTTTTTTTTTGAAAATTATGTTATAATTATGAGAACCAATCCTACTACTTCGCGTCTCGGGGTTTCCACAATTGAAGAAAAAAGCGCAGGGCGTATTGATCAAATTATTGGACCCGTGCTGGATATCACTTTTCCCCCGGGCAAGTTACCTTATATTTATAACGCTTGGATAGTCAAGAGTCGAGACACTGCCGATAAGCAAATTAATGTGACTTGTGAGGTACAACAATTATTAGGAAATAATCGAGTTAGAGCTGTAGCTATGAGTGCTACAGACGGGTTGATGAGAGGAATGGAAGTGATTGACACGGGAGCTCCTCTCAGTGTTCCAGTCGGCGGAACTACTCTCGTGACCGAACACTCGCGTACAGACTCCTCTACCACTGCACCACTTCGTCACCTATGACTAGAAGCCGTTCCGATTCCTATCATATTATACCAAACCGAGTTTAAATTGCTTGTTTGGGGCCCTAAACGACTTCAAATCAAAAAGTGTTGAACTAAAAAGTTTCCTAACTTTTCAAAACCTATAACTTTCATGTTGACCGTTTTTTCATCCGAGGCCGTTTACAAAATTTGAATTTCAAATTTGAGAACATTCAAACTTAGATCTAGCTAACTAGATGACTTCAAATGACAAAGTTGTCAACTACAAAGTTTCATGACTTATCGAGATCTACAACTTTTATGTTGGCCGTTTTTTCATCCGAGGTCATTTGAAAAAACTCAAATTTCAAATTTTTAGTACAAACTTACTTTTCATTAGTAAAATAAATTTAAATTAAAAAGTTATAAACTACAAAGTTGTATGACTTCTGAAGATCTACAACTTTCATGTTGACCGTTTCTTCATCCGATGTAGTGAGAGTAACATTGTTCACAAATCTTATAAGTCTCTATTTTAGTTTTAGGAAACTCTATGAGATATAGATGGATTTTATGAACAATATTCATATGAATTTGTCAAATAAAGAAATGACCAAAATAAAAGTCCTACATATTGATAAGGCATACAACATTGTAGTTCAATACTTTTTGATTTGAATTGATTTACTACCTTAAAATATGGTTTTAACGTGTACCATACACATCATCACAAAGAGTTTAAAAACCATTTGTGATGAGGGACATCACAAAGCACAAACGGTTTTTGATGGCCTCACATCACAAACGATTTTGTGATAACCATTTGTGATAGCCCACATCACAATCACAAACCGTTTGTGATGGGGCCGTTTGTGATGTCGCTTTCTGTAGTAGTGTATGACAGACTAACTCGTGCACACCAGGACAGTGGATAGAGTTTCTTCGCTGAAGCTACAATGATAGCCGGCCACTTGGGAAATAAGGAAAGTGCGAAATGCCAAGATCTTCAACAGGAGTCCTCATAGTCTTTCAAGGTGGCTCAGTAATTTTAAAAATCAATGTATGTTGCAGTCAGTTAGGTTCAGAGGTGACCTGAGGTCAACCTTTTGCTATTGGCTACATGCTTTTAGTTAAGTGGCTATGTAAGTTCTCCCTATACCTGTAACTTTGCTTCTATATTTATAAAATGATGTTTGTGCTGTGGGGATCTCCCCCACAGTTTTGCCTAAAAGAAATTGCTTTAGTTAAACTGGGAGCTAGTCTACATGGTCTCTAAATTTGTCTACATGGTGGACTAATCTACCAGAGTCTCCCATTTATCTACATGGTGAGCTAGTATTTTCTATACTCAGCAGCGGCATAAATAGATATGTTAGAATTATCCGGACTTTCGCTATACTTGAAGGGAGTAATTTGGACTTTTTTCTTTAAAAAATTGCATACATATATAATATGAAGTAATATAAAGTAGCCCCCCTAAATCTCTATACAAATAATGGTACATACTATCCTAATCTTCGTCTAAATTACCTACATATATCATTATAAAAAATAAATCTAAAGTAATCCCATGTAATTTATCTAAATTACCTGCACATGTAATTATTAAAAACAACCCCAAATAACTCATAAATTTGTATCTGAATTAGTGAATTATCCACAACTATCACTATGAACATATATACCACAAGGTACACCGGCCAATATATAATTCTAAGGAAAAAGTCCAAATTGCCCCCCTCAAGTATAGCGAAAGTCCGGATAACCTCCTAAACTATGTTATTTGGTCCAACTTACCCCTCAACACAATTTATCTTTTTTGTTTCTCCATGCACAAGATAAATTTTAATTTGAAACTTTACAGGGAGGTAGTGAACATCATAATCTATATTAGAAAATATTTTACAAGTTTTTCATCACTACTTTCTATATAATATTGTATTTTAAGGATAATTTTATTATTAAATATATTACCCTATCAAAACAGTGACAAAAAATTTATGATATATTTTTTTAACACGTCTTATATTGTCTGCTATAAATTTGCAAAAGTTAAACTTTAAATTCAACTTTTGCATGGAGAAATAAAAAAGATAAATTATGTTAAGTGGTAAATTGAATCAAATGATATAGTTTAGGGGGTAAACTGGCTATACTTGAGGGGAGTAATTTGAACTTTAAAACAATAACAGACCTAATGGCTATAATGATTAGAGTATACTCGCTTGATGGTAAGATATTTAGGATTTTTTGCGAGAATTTTAGAATTTATCCTTTTTTGTCTAGTGCACTTCATGACTCCAAAAGATTTATATTTCATGGTAAATCTAATAATTAAGTATCTTAAATATTGGTACTACTTTGTATAAATTTATTTAAAACTTTAAATGGTTAAGTTGGTTACGTTTTTAACAGGGAGCAAGATTTTTAGTTCCTAATTTGTAGTGTAAATGGAGAAGTGATTCTTGCCAGATCTCCACGGTAATCAATTTGTGTTTTAATTGTTTGGCAGGAATTGACGCAAGTTCGCATATACTCCCGATACGCTCGGGTTCCTGTATTCCCGAGATGTGATGTGCTAGTTGAATTGGGAAATTGGGTTGATGATGACAAGTACTATAATATATATCATGCACAATCGGAATCTATATCCAATAATCTATAAATCAATTATAACCAAAAAGCAACTATGGGTTACGATTCGCCCCACCACACATGCAAAACAAATTAAGCTCTGCCGCCTGGTCGGACCAACCGTGTATTTTTGTACTATCCTTTGAACCATCTTCCGAGATGCCAGGAAAGAGCCTAGGTAGCTGGGACCCCAGCGAGCACTAGTACTTGTGAAGCATATGGAACTATGGATGCATGAACTCCGTCCAAATTCGAAAACTTTTAACGTGACAAAAAAACAAAAAGGTTGGGAATAATGTCAAGCAAGCTGCATGCGCATGTGATGCTGTGCCCACTTTTGCCGACGTGAACAGCGTGTTGCGTGTTTGGATTGGGCAGTTCCAACGAACTTCCTAAAATTCTCCAAATTTCGCTATTCACCTATCACATCAAATCACATCAAATCTCTCTCCTCATGCGTGGAGTATTAAATGTAGGTAAATAAAAAAACTAAATACATGGTTTTGATTTACACGACGAGACGAATCTTTTGAGCCTAGTTAGGTAATGGTAGGACAATGATTAACACAAACAAACAAAAAGTGCTATAATGCGCTACAGTGTCCGATGTGACTTTTCGACCAAATTTTACCCACTCCTTTTTACAACTAAACATACCCTGGATCACACATCGGGTGTGTTTAGTTCCAAAAAGAGGAAGAGAAAGTTTGGTGAAAATGTCACATCGGACACTGTAAAGCACTGTAGCACTTTTCGTTTGTTTATGGTAAACATTGTCCTACCATGACCTAACTAGGCTCAAAAGATTCGTCTCGTCGTGTACATCAAAACTATGTAATTAGGTTTTTTATTTACCTATGTTTGATGTTCCATTTATGAGGAGAGAGATTTGATGTGATTTGGTGTGATAGATGAATAGTGAAGTTTGGAGGGCAGGGGTGAGCGGCGGCGGCGGGCAGGGGCGTGCGGCGGGTGGGACAGTGAGCATGGTGGCGAGCAGGGGCGGCGAGCAAGGCGGACGCGCCCCGTGGATGCAGCTTCAGCGCCGGGATTGGGAGAGGAGGATGGAAGAGGAGAGGAGAAAGGGCGGCGCCGGCAGCCAGCCGGGAGAGGAGGATGGAAGGGGCGCCGGTGCCCGGGCGAAGCGGAGGAGGGCCATAGCGGCGACCGGCGGGGACTGGAGGCGGCGGCGGTGAGGAGAGGTGGAGGAGGGCCATAGCGGCAGCGGCGGCAGGCGGTGGCGGCGAGCAGCGGCGGCGGGCGGCAGGCACGGGGCTGCGGCGACAGTGGGGAAACGGGGGGAGGAATAGGAGCGAACTGTTTTTCCCATAACCAGCGGCAGGTGGGTAATTTTTACTCTCAAAAGCCAGTGAAAGCAGTGTGTGAGGTGCTTTTGGATTTGTACTAGATCAAAAGCTGCTTTTGGGCAAAAGCATGTAGGACCTTCTAGCCCTTTGGTTGGACCCTACATATGGCAGTATGGCACCTTAATTTTTTGAAATAAATTTGGGAGCCCATATATAGGGTCTAGGAAATATTGTATTGTTTTTTGCGAATAGCTGAATTGCACTAATCTTTGAAGAAATCAAGAATTACTACATCTATGCGTTACATAGAGTTTCCTGAGAAATAAAGAAATTATAAAGACAAAGCACTCTACAATATAGTCTATATCTTTATGCCTGATCGAGATGTGAGTTGGAATTAAATATCAGCATAGACGACTACTTTAACTATAATGAGCTGAAAAGTAGCTAGTTTATATAGGTTATCACTTGCACTTGAAGCCTGACATAATTCAATCAGACTGACCAACAGGAATTAATATTCATCGCAACTAACCTGGCTATATATAGTCGGAACGGACAATTGGACATGCAAGGCTGCGGCATTTCCTTGGCTATCATGGAATCAAAATATCAAATCGAACCCGCTGCGGCACTACACTGCCTGTTTAGTTCCTTCAAAGGCTGTGTTTAGTTCCCCAAACTTTCCAAAAATTCTCTCTCCAAACTTCACTATTCATCTATCACACCAAATCACATCAAATCTCTCTCCTCATAAATGGAACATCAAACATAGGTAAATAAAAAAACTAATTACATGGTTTTGATATACACGGTAAGACGAATCTTTTGAGCCTAGTTAGGTCATGGTAGGACAATGTTTACCACAAACAAACGAAAAATGCTACACTGCGCTACAGTGTCCGATGTGACTTTTTCCCCAAATTTTTCCATACACTTTTTGGAACTGAACACAGCCAAAAGACAAAAATTCTCTCTCCAAACTTTACTATTCACCCATCACATCAAATTACATCAAATCTCTCTCATCATGCATGGAACACTAAACATGGATAAATAAAAAAACTAAATACATGGTTTTGATGTACTCGACGAGATGAATCTTTTGAGACCAGTTAGGTCATGATTGAAAAACTATTACCACAAACAAACGAAAAATGCTACAGTGCGCTATAGTGTCCGATGTGATATTTTTACCAAACTTCACATTCTCTTTTCGGGCACTAAACACCGCCATCTGTTCCTGCCCGGAAAAGTGAGCAGGTCACATGCGTTACATTCTTGTCTTTTCTGACAATGTATATATTGAACCCAAACTTGGATGGAGCTAATCCGGCCATATATTCCGCGAGTAGTACGTATAATAATACTCTCTCCCATCTTATCCTTTCCAAGCATCCCTGAACCTGAATCATTTATCTAGGCTAGTTCGTTCGTCCGGAGGCGGGAGACAGCATTATCTCTGCATATGAGAGAATCACATCAAGATTACCCGGTCCGTAGCTATGCTTAATTAGCTTGTTTGTAGGAATGATTGTAAGAAATACAGATAACCTTAAGTGCACTCTCGAGCTCTTCGACTTAAACTGTAGTATATGACGTCAAAGACATAGAAATTTCTACAAAAATAACATTTCAAATAAATACCATTAAGTATTATAGAAATGCTTTTCATGATCAATCTAGTATCATTTATCTTTAACCTCGTTTAACAAAATAAAAAAACATCATAAACCATCCATATATACTGATATGTGTTACTCATCCAGATAAACCCATCCGTATCCTTCATAGTAGACCTATCTTGATGTGAAAGGAGATAAAATTGAACGACACATGCTATGTACCGAGCTTCCTATAATATTTGTGTTGTTTCTGTTTTTCTGTCGTTACCGAGCTGAGCCCTGCTATGTACAATGTACCCACATGCCGCACCTGCCCGGAGCATATGACGATGATCGTCGATGTTATTTTTCTTCGGTCTCGCCTGACCGGCCATGAGGGGGAAAAAAGGAAGTGATCCTGACTACTTGATTGACTTGCATTACACACACGGTGCATGGCGTGATTATGGACATGGTGCGTGACATGATTTATGGAGTTTCTTTTTTTTCGAATCATGCGTGGGTGAATTAATGAGTGCCTAATTGACGAGTTTATTTCACAAATTTTAAGTTTCTTTCTATTTTTTGCGAACATTCGTATGTGAATTAGGTAATGTGACAGAAGGTGCAAAAGATTGGGTTGTGATCCATCATGTCATCCCTCATCGGAGGATTAAGATTGGATTTGAAACTAATCTGATGGCTGATTGTGGTACAAAAGAACTGAATCGATCTTGGCTAATTAAGTTATACTAGGTAAGTGCCCGTGCGTTGCTACGGGTATGATATATGTAGCAAAGATAACTTGGACATACAAAAATTCAATTTTGATAGCTTTAAAGTCGCACCAAAGTCCATAAATGTTAGTACTTTTATTTTTTTACAAAAAATTCAGCTATTACATAGGACATATAAGTGTTAGTTTTGAAAGACCACCATCAGGAAGTTGTAAATTAGTCATCGTCGTGTACAGATGCTTATTGTATAAACGGTTCAGATGAGCATCCAGAAATATTTGTACAGCTAATAGCAAACTTGCTCGACGAAAATTCAAGCTGATATCTTTTATTTGTGCAAACTTGACACTTGTTTAATCATAAATCTAGGTGAACACATGACATTTTCTATGGTTTAATCATAAATCTAGGTAAACACATGATGCGCTTAGGCTTTCATCAATCGAAATAAAAATAAATTACATGGCCATGAAGGAGAGTTTGACAGAGGCCTACCTCCGTCGGGTGAGGGATCCGAACCTGCCCTCAGTCCCTCACCGGAACCGCACAAGATCCAACCGTGGACCTGCCTGTGGGAGCACCGCCGTGAGTAAGGCACGGTGGAGCAGTGCATGAAAGCTGGGGACCTCCCGATGCCGCCAGATCCGCTCGAGGAAGGGGGCAACGATGCCAAAGGTCGGGCCATGGTTGCGCCGGCAGATGGAACTCCCGCCGTCCACCACTTGCCATCACGCCGTCACAAAGAGGTGCTCCGGTCCGGAGCAGGAGACGGCGGGCGTCGGGGGGCGCGGGGGATGGGGTCGCAACGGATGAAAGTTGAGGCAGAACAATTGGTTCCGCGCCACGAGATTCTCCAGTACTGGATTATTAGGAGTAGAGATTAAAAAAGATAGGCTAATAGAAATTAATTCTATAACTTTTGAATATGTATGTGGCAAACCCAAAATCAGATTCAATTTGAGAGCATCAACTGTTTCAATTATTGTAGATTCAGAAACTAGGCGCTCCCAGCCCCAGTGTTCCGTCTTCTTTTTTGAATGAACAGGCGCGTAGTACGTGAGACTTGATGCATGATTAATTAGTTTAATTTCACACATTTCTTCTTCATCATCAGTGAGCGCTCAGCGGCATCACTTTCAGCATGCGCTCTGCCGTCCGCACGCAGTGAAAGTCTTCTCTTTGATCGGAATCATTTCCTTAAACTTCGTTTACGTCGTATGCCAGTATTTTATGAGGATAATACGTCGCTGCATCGCTTATACAGAGTACTCCCCCCGTTCTAAAATATATGTCGTTTGACTTTTTCAACCACAAGTTTGACTCGCTCGTCTCATTCAAAATTTTATGCAAATCATCATATTTTTTGTGGTGGCTTGTTTTATTGATATAAAATCTTCAAAAATACCTTAAATTTGACTATATTTTTATAAATCTTTTTAAATAAGACGAGTGATCAAACTTGTGGTAAAAAAAGTCAAACGACCTACATTTTAGAATGGAGGGAGTAGCATGCATATTGCACAACAGTTATCTGATCATTAGTTCATTAGTACTCCGTACTATTTATTACCAACATGCTGAAGACGTCATGCGCGCGCGCGCACACACATACATATATATAACTCGTAGAGGGGGTTAACTATTCCATACCCAGGGTACCAAATATTATTCCATATCCGAGCCGGCCAGCAACCGAGGCGCGCCGCGCGCCCGCGCCCCGGCTCCACCCACGCGAGGCTGTGCTTCCCGGTTTTTATTTGGCGGCTGAGAAAGCACGAGGTTTAATCTGGGCGAGAGTTTTTTTTTTTGACGGCTGCACTCTCTGGTTTTCCTCCCTTTTCTCCGATCCGTTTTTTTCTGGTTTTATTTGCGGCTGCCCTCTCTCTGGTTTTCCTCCCTTTACTCCGATCTGTTTTTTTTTTCTGGTATTCCAAGACGCTGAATGTATGTTTTTTTTTCGCTTTGGCAGGTTGTTTCCGATATTGACATGCAATTACCCTCTAGGCCATACTAAAGATTTTTAATACACTGTCACAATGAGCACACTTTATTGAAACCAACGGACAAATAAAACATTATATAGAAATTAAAATACAAAGTTTGAGGCACTGATAAAACTTGGTCTTGAAATTTTGAGCATATTAAACCTCCATGTCATATGTCATAGACATGTGGTCTTCGTGTGGCCTGATAACCAAAATACCGCGCGACATCGCCGCTATAAAAGGTACGTTATTAACGCGTAGGAGGTCTCCCTCTCATTCTGCTCCTCATGTCTTCAACGCGTTGCCGGTTAATTTCCAGAGTGGGGCATGTCCTAGAGTTGTGTGACATGTACACTCCACATATACCGCATTTGCAAGGCCTCAATTTTGGACCGTTTGGATTTTCCAGTAGAGGAGGTTCCCTACTAATTTCTGCGGAGACGAGCCTCGGAACCTGCATCATCGTGAGCCATCAAATTTCCGTAATTCCCACAATATTTACTTAATTTCCTTTAGAAATTCCAAATAAAACTTACTGTCGGACACGTACATGTAATTTGAGTGCTCTCAATCGAAGATTAAAGGGGAAAAAAGGAGTAATACTTACATCGGATGAGTCGCCATCTTATTTTGTGACATCTGAAATCCCGCTTTTGCCTGTAGGATTGGCCATACAGCCCAAGGAATATCACGAAAGGTGTTCTTTTTGACCACGGTCACGGTGCTGGTCTCGCCGGCCTCCGCCGCCGCCCTGGCGGCAGCATCAGGGTCCTGCGCGTCCACCATCTAGGCCCTCCGTACCAAGCTCTTGATACCAATTGTTGGCGCACACACACCTACAGCCAAGGTAATCACAACCACAACTCCACTTTAGGCTAGCTGAAGAAGAAGAAAGAAAATGAGCACAGCTCACGCACACGCAGCTCTGCTGCTGTTGTTCACTGGAAAATGCGAATGGATGAACTGACTGTTGTGGTACTAGTGAATTTTTTGGGCTAAACACAAATGGCTCTCTGTTAGTGAAATCCAATTATACATGGTTCATAATTCTCAAAAAAAAAATCATGTCAATCAGCAAGATAATGACATGATCAAAAGCAGTGTATATCAGAAGTTGTAACTCACTATTCATCTGATTGAAGTATGGCGGTGGAAGCTATAGCATACCTCTAGTAAATACATATATGGTTAAAATAATATACTTGACATTGACATACAATTGGAATATGTTCAGCTATATAGACTGAAAATATGAAGCCATGCATAAAGAAACCCACGGCTGAGATCACAATAAGAGAAGAATAGAATCACTGCTATTTGATAAATTTACCCTTTACCCTTTTCCCCTCTGGTTACCATTTTAGAAACAACAGACATCAAGAATATAATTGAAGCAGCAGGTCCAAAGTTTCAGAACCCCAGAGATACCTTCAGCACTTCGGCAGCTGGAGGCCAATGCAGGCGTCATGCTGGCTGCCGATTTGTACATACATCAATCTGCACGCATCAGGCAAAATTGACAATGTTAATCAAGTCAACACGAGCAAAAAACTAAGGGACTAATACCTGTTGCCGGCTCGTTTCTGGCCCTGTTGGGCTATTAATGATGAATCAGCAGCTTTATACCTTGAATTTCACCTTGTATACTTCTGCATCAAACAAAATCTTGCTGCCGAAAATTCGGTAAAGTTGTGAGAGTGACGCTGATAGAGCTCCCATGGTCAGACCAAGTATTCTGCCGATCCAGCCAATTAAGAGCTGGTGGACCGATCCTTGTGCTGCCGCCGAGTCGTCGATCATGAGTCTCTGCTACAGCGGCATCCTAGCCACCTGGGTCTCATCCAAAAGGATGTGTAAGGAGGCAAGCTGGTGAATCAGTTTGGGCCATTGAGGTCTGTCGAACAGCAGAAAACAAGGAGATCTCGATGAGCTCAAATATCTAGTAAATGAAGTTGCCACAACGAACTGAAAATTTGGCTATAGTGAATTAATTAGAAATGTTGCTTCCTTGACGAATCTCACAATAGCAAAAGAAAAGATCGAATTTTCTGCACAAAACTACCTCAACAAGCACCCCCGTCCTGGACCTGTGGCCGCACCATCCAAGGGGGTCGGCATGCCGCGTGTTGGCGAAGACTGAAGAGGAGCTGAGTTGCGGCGCCTGGGGAAGATGCCTCCGCTAGATCCGGTTCCATTAGCCCACAGTCCCTGACTAGATCCAGCGTATGGATGTGAGCTCCGGCCGGAGCAAGGAGGGCGGAGGGGAAGGAGCAACCTCGGTGGAGTGGAGCCGATCCAAATCGTCCCCCCGGTCTTGACGAGGGAGGGAGGCGGGCCGCCACCGCTCGTCGTGGGAGGGAAGCGGGCAGCCACCACTCGTCGTCGGAAGGAGACTAGGCCACCGCCGCTCGTTGTAGGAAGGGACATGGAGCTGCTGCTGCCCGTTGTGGGGAGGGAAGCAAGAACGTGCCTCCCCACCGCAGCACCTCGGGAAGAAGCCGTGCGTCCAGCTGCAGGGGCCGGCGCTCCGGTGAGGGGAGGGAGAGAGGCATGTGCGCGGCCGCCGGTGGGGGTGGCCGCACCTCACCGTATGAGAACAGATCCGGGCGTCCCGGAGCACATCGCCGCCATTGCCGACTGGATGAGCAGGAGGGCTGTAGGGGCTACCTCCTCGTCTCGCCGAGCAGGAGCTCGCAGGGGAGGCCGGGAGTGGAGGGGACAAAGCAGGGGAAGCATGGACGGGAGCAGTGGACGCCTGCCTTCTTCGGCGAGCTCGTCGGAGCACCGGTGCCCGCGGGAGCGGGAGGGGAGCGGCGGCGCCGGCCGGGGATTGCGTGATTCGCCGCCGCCCCTGTCGAGCAAAAAGCTGGGCGATAAAATGAGGAACCGCCGCGACCCCATGTTAATTTTATTAGGACGTGGACGGGTTAATAAAAAACCAGAAAAAAAACTAAAAAAAAGACGCAGAGGGTCGGAGGGGGCGGGGTCTCGGTCAGTCAGGTTGTCCGCCGGTGGCTGGCTCGGGTAGGAAATATTATTCTATATCCAGGGTATAGTATAGTAATATCCTCTATATATATATATATATATATCACTCAGCGATGACCCGCTTTACAACTACAATCCATGCATGTTTCACGCTCACGCGCGCTCTGCGTCTAATTAAACCCATTCTCCAACTCGACTTGCATCCTTGCCTTTAGCATCAGAGACTAGTATATGTGAGCAGCTCGCGTGGGCGCGTCGCATCCCATGGCGGGGCCTGACCCAGCTCCATTGGGAATTTCTCTATATCAAGCCACCGAAGCAAGCCTCGAGATCTAGATTGGCGGCGCCGTAGGGGATCGCCGGGATCTCCTTCGATGCCGTCGTGCTGCTGCTCATCACGCCTTCAATTCTGCTCCGTGTACCCGGGCAAGAGCTGGTTCGGGTCCGCGTTCGCTCCGGCGGCTGCCGGTGCCTGCCGGCGCGCAGAGGTGGCGAGAGGGACCGTAGTAGCCTATCATGTGTATGGTTGCAGGTTTGCAGGTGAAATCTCTGGTTATACTACAAAGTTTCTGCTGGAGTGTACGATAAAGCTGTTTATCACATACATTTGCAGAGAGGGTGATGTGCTTTGAAAAAAAATACAATTTGGAAAACCGACAATAAAATTACAATCTCGTGTTTTGCAAAAAAAAAAACAAGCTAAGTGTACATTTAGTTGTCACGTACAGCTTGAGCTTGTTAGTTGCTAAGGCTAACTCCAACAACGATGGGTAAAATGGGAGTGCATTTCGTTCATTTGCATTGCGCACAGTGGATACATTGCGTGTGCAAAAATGGCTGTCTCCAACAACGCGTGAGGCAAAAGCAAAATCCAAGCAGCAGGGCCCACTAGATGGAGGAGGGAGAAAGAGAAAGAAGGAGGAAAATTTTGTCTCGGTGGAGAGAGGTGAGGTAGTTTTGCCTCACCGTGGGATGCGGAGGCAAAATGCCTCTCTTGTTTGCACGTTCTGTTGGAGGTTGATTTTCAGCACAAAAACACTGTGCGCTGGGCATTTTTGCTTTTGCATGCCCTTGTTGGAGTTAGCCTAAGTGTACATTTAGTTGTCGGGTGCTGATTTAAATGAACATGCTCCGTGATTTGTTAACAATCATAAAAATATTTAATGTTTTTTATCCGAAGTCGGGAGGGGAACCCCTACCTATTTTTTTATAATTTTTTATTTCGAACCCAATTATTCGTCCACATAGGGAGTCGAACGTTTTCTGACCACTAGGCCAGATGCCCTTTCACATAAAAATATTTAATGTTATTAGAGCTTAGCCGTCGTCCGAGCTACACGCTGCTCACCAATAGGCAAATGTTGGTAGAGTTAGGCAAGAGGGTGAAGATTCCATAAAAGCGAAATTCAGGGGATGAAACCAATGACCATTTTAAAATGTTCAGAAAATTTATAATAGATTAAAAATCTAAAAATGTACTCATAGTTTATAACGAGATAAAATATTAGAAAAAAAGATTACAGATTTTCATAGGAATCTAAAGATACTATTGGCTCCGTTTGTGGCCTCTCTTTGCGGATCTGTTGGGCTGGACGGTTGTTGGAAAAAGTCCTATCTACCTCCCTAGACAATGAGCTGAGTTCGCTTTTTCACTCTAGACTCGAAAACCGTCTGCCACGTCAGCTTCGAGGGAGGTAAATTGGATTTTGCATGATCGTTAGATGACCAATTGGACTTTATAAAAAATATATGCAATTAAAAATCCTCAAATCTTAGAAGATTCATAGAAAATTTGTTTTAGATCAAAAATTATGAAACTAATTTCATATTTTTTAAATCGTGCTCTCCCTTATAGTATCTATTTTAAATATTTTAGATATTTATAGAAATAAACCTTTCAAAAGTAACCTTTTTCTTAGAAAAGGTATACAATTAAAAATCACAATTTTTTGTTGATTTTTTTTTCAAAATCATGATCTATCTTCTAGCTGCTATTTTCTAGTTATTTAATTTTTATGGTCTATTTGTGGTGTTTATTGGCCAATAGGTACCCTTGTTATCTTGTATAATTTTCTGAACTTTTATGTTATAAAATATATACAATTATACATCCTGAGACCGATTTTAATATAGAAAATTATTATAATTTTTATATGAATATTCTAAGATTGAACTTGATTTTAGGATTTTTATTGTATTTATTTTATATTAAAAATACTATTTTTGATAAAGTCTATTGGACCCCGGACTATCATGCAAAGTCCTATTTAGTATTTAACTCCCTCAAAGCTAACGACGTGCCACATAGGACGGTTGACTTGGCGCCACTTGTGACAAAACCAGACTTGTTTTAGGTAACGGTTTTCAAGTCCAGGGCGGAAACGCAAGCTCGGCCCATTGTCCAGGGATGGAAATTGGACTTTTTCCCCGGTTGTTTTATGTGCGAGTTGAGCCAACGGGCCACCATTTAGTCTGGTCCACCAGCTTTTCCCATGTGGGCCAAGTGTGCAGTACCTCCAAGGCCCATCTGGCCTCACAAAAAAACCGGCCGTTGCTTTTTTGCAAAAAGAAAACAGAAAAAAAGGAGATAAGCGGATAGGACAAACGTGAACAGCGAGACACCGCCGTTCCCGACTGTTGCGTCGCGCCGCCGCAGGCCGCAGCTAGCAACCTCCGCTCGCCGGCGGCAGCCGACTGCCAGCCCACCATGGCCACCACCGCCGCCCACCACCTTCCCGTTGTGCCACACCGCCTTGCCCCGATGCTGCATACCAGCGGCGGCGGCAGTTGCTCGCCGTCGCTCCACCCGGCCTCCCGCTGCTCCGCCACGGGGAGGCCGCCCGCCCAGCTCCAGGCGGCGCCGGCGAGGGGAGGGAGGGCGGCCGGGTTCGCGGCACGCGTCGCGTTCAACCCCTCCGGCAACTTCGACCTCTCCCTCTCCATGGAACAAGACGACGGTTATTGTTTTCCCCTTTCCCCTTGTCACTAAGGAACAGCAAAGTGTGATCCTCTGCGAATTTGCTGAACGAGGTGATATGCAATTAGGAAAAATTATATCTAATCAATCACCTGGAATGAAATTAGTTCCGAATGAGATGGTGCTGATGGTGCTTGTCGGTTCGTCGATGTCCATGCTGTCTGGAATGAACTGAATACTGAAAGGGCTAACCAGTAGCATGCTTATTCAGATTTATGTGTTCAGTTATCTGGACCATGATTCAGGAATCACAAGTCCTACAACACCTGCACTTTGGATTTCTAGTTTGTTGTAATTATTGTAATTTATATATTGAAACCTGCCTGACAACCATTCAGATCCGAGGATATATAGGAGGGCAGCAGGGTTCGCGGCACGCGTCGCGTTCAACCCCTCCGGCAACTTCGACCTCTCCCTCTCCATGGAACAAGACGACGGTTAGTTTTTTTTCCCTTTCCCCTTGTCACTAAGGAACAGCAAAGTGTGATCCTCTGCGAATTTGCTGAACGAGGTGATATGCAATTAGGAAAAATTATATCTAATCAATCGCCTGGAATGAAATTATTTCCGAATGAGATGGTGCTTGTCCTGGTTCGTCGATGTCCCCTGCTGTCTGGAATGAACTGAATACTGAAAGGGCTAACCAGTAGCAGGTTTATTCTGATTTACGTATTCAGTTATATCGACCATGATTCAGGAATCACAAGTCCTACAACACCTGCACTTTGGATTTCTAGTTTGTTGTAATTATTGTAATTTATATATTGAAACCTGCCTGACAACCATTCAGATCCGAGGATATATATGCATTGCCCAGACAATAATAGGGCATTGGTCTCTGAATGGGCGCTGGTGGTTTTGTACTTTGAACTATCTTCTTCAAGAATAATCCATGCGTGCTATGATGTCATGGCCCAGCCCATAACATATGAGCGCCAGTATGGCACTACTCACCTGTGATTGACTAGTAAACCTATCTATACCCGTTAAACTATTTATATCTGTCATGCATGATCTGATCATTATATCTTATTACAATAAAATTTCATTTGATTATCTCAACTCTTCACTTCTTGGCACCGTAGTAGTTTCCTGACATTTCTGCTTGTTGGTAATCAATAATCATTTGTTTGTGTTTTTGTTGCAGAGACCCCACAGGTCCAACCTCCGCCACCGCCTACCGAAGGGCGCTTTGAAATTGTTATCAACAATGACATCATCCGGACACTCGATTTGTCGCCAGTTCAAGAAGTGCTTGGTGACTTGATTTCCTTAACAGCAGGTGAACAATCATATCTAGACCACCACGCCATTCATTTCAACTGGCATTCACCAAGTTCATGACCTGACAAGAATTTTACATGCATTATTTAGCTGATACAAAAGACCTGTTGGATCGAACCGTCGGGTTCACCATTAACTACCAGAGGGAGGATGAATACGACACACGGGAGCTGTCAGAGTTACCTGACATAAGGCTATGGTTTGTGAGGCTTGATGCTGCCTACCCTTGGTTCCCGGTTGTGCTGGACTGGAGAGCCGGTGAGCTCGCCAGGTATGCTGCAATGCTGGTTCCTCACCAGGTAATTTCAGAGAAAGAAATGGTTTCTGAATCTTCCGAATTAAACACATGCAAATATTAATTCCAGATATCATTTCATCCACTTCCAAAAAAAATTTACGGTATGCAAAAATCTACTTGGATGGATTATCTGCAGATGAGCGCGCGAATGGGTGTCGTCTTCAACCCGGAGGCGCTGGAGCTGTTCGTGATGAAGAAAGCGTTTGCGGTGGAGGCGTGGCTGAAGCAGCAGAACCATCCCAAGCCGAGGTTGAAGACGGCAGATATGGCCAGGATGCTCGGCTTCGGTATCGGAGAGGAGCTGTTCGACTTGATCGAGAAGTACCCTGTCCAGGGGCGAAGCTAGCTTCAAATTTATCATGGTGCACCGCTCAAGAAACATACATTAATCTGGACAATTACACGGTGAATATGAGTCAAATTAGTGGTAAAAAGTTTCTTACCCTGGTGCATTGGCACCAGGCTAGCTCAACGTAGGGTCACCCATGACCCTGTCCAGATTAATGTATGTTTCTTGAGCGGTGCACCATGATAAATTTGAAGCTAGCTTCGCCCCTGGACAGGGTACTTCTCGATCAAGTCGAACAGCACCGCCTACCGAAGGGCGCTTTGAAATTGTTATCAACAATGACATCATCCGGACACTCGATTTGTCGCCAGTTCAAGAAGTGCTTGGTGACTTGATTTCCTTAACAGCAGGTGAACAATCATATCTAGACCATCACGCCATTAATTTTCAATTGGCATTCACCAAGTTCATGATCTGACAAGAATTTTACATGCATTATTCAGCTGATACAAAAGACCTGTTGGATCGAACCGTCGGGTTCACCATTAACTACCAGAGGGAGGATGAATACGACACACGGGAGCTGTCAGAGTTACCTGACATAAGGCTATGGTTTGTGAGGCTTGATGCTGCCTACCCTTGGTTCCCAGTTGTGCTGGACTGGAGAGCCGGTGAGCTCGCTAGATATGCTGCAATGCTGGTTCCTCACCAGGTAATTTCAGAGAAAGAAATGGTTTCTCAATCTTCCGAATTAAACACATGCAAATATCAATTCCAGATATCATTTCATCCACTCCCAAAAAAATTTTAGGGTATGCAAAAAATTTACTTGGATGGATGATCTGCAGATGAGCATGCGAATGGGTGTCGTTTTCAACCCGGAGGCGCTGGAGCTGTTCGTGATGAAGAAAGCGTTTGTGGTGGAGGCATGGCTGAAGCAGCAGAACCATCCCAAGCCAAGGTTGAAGACGGCAGACATGGCCAGGATGCTCGGCTTCGGTATTGGAGAGGAGCTGTTCGACTTGATCGAGAAGTACCCTGTCCATCCTTCGTGATGAATCATGACACCGGAAAATGGGGATATGATCCCACACAGAATCAGTTGCAGTTGATGCTATCTGATCGGCGCTACTGGTCATACTATACCCTTGGAGTAGTACAGGAGAATCAAGGTTCAAAATTGTACAGAAAGACACATCTGTTCTGTTCAGGAGCTTTTGATGCTGTCGTGTTGATCACGGCCTTTCCGCTGATTCAATAGCAGCAAACAAGGACCGGAGCCCCTGCTCCTCCGACCGTGATTCTCCCTATCTTGTCTCTGATTTACAAGCATCCAGTGTCGTCACCGTCAGTCACAAGGCTATACTAAATTATTTACTGTATTTTATAGATAAGTTATACTATGTACGTGATGAGCCATATATATAAAAAGTTGCACTATACAGTTTACTATACACAGTCCCGTCGTGGACGAGTAGAACGAAACACAAGTTACCATGTCAAGTAGTGCCATGGCATCTCGTAGTCAAAGCCAAAGATTGGAAGCACAACTGGCCAGGAATGGCGCAGCGTTTCCTGCAACGTTGTCTGGCGAGCTTAGAACCTGACAAACAAAACCTGATTGATGCTGCTAGTCTGCTAACTTCGGTCATCTTTGTCAGAGCCATCTCCAACCGTTATGCTTCGTATGTACCTGTCATCTATAAACTACAATCAAATTAGTTTTTTTCCAATAGTTTTTCTACAAGATTATGAAGGACGTAATGATAGATTGTTGTCTCGTTCTCCACTAATCTAGTTCTTAAAACTGTTAAATAAGGGCTTGATGTGTTTTCTGTCTCTTTACTCTCTACTCCAAGAAGGACAATTGATAGCATGTATTAAGAGCTAACCTCTCCGTCCCCCAAAAAACATCATCCTAGGATTCAAAATGTATTAAAAAACATGTCATTTTACCTTATTTAATAGGTGCATGTTCATACAGTGATCAAATGTGATAGGGGGCAAGTAATGCCATTTTATCTCCTTGTTAATCTATCATAATATTTTTAATATGGTTTGGTGTTTTGGACAGAAAGAGTAGGTATAACATGGCCTCATCGGAGACGCATGAAGTTTCTGATCAAACGAGCGCCTATTCTTAAGTAACTAACACTATATATATACACTCTCTCTTGTTAGAATTACATGATTCCTCAAAAAAAAAGTTAGAATTACATGACGTTTCAGACAATAAAATAATGAACACTCCATGCAATTCAAACATATTTGTCTAAATGTCGGGTGAAAGTGACTAGAACCAACCAACAATTGAAATGTTTTCCTTGGTTTGCTCGATGATATATTAGCAGCACAGCTTAATTAATCCATTTCTCTCTTGTTTACATGCATTGCATCAATGGACTCCTCCACCTACAAAATGGACTGGCAACATGCAGCATGTTCCTCAGCTGAGAAAAGAATTCAGCAACTCGCTAGCTGCTCACTGCTAATATAAGGCTATAAGCTAGCATCGGCCGCATGGGATTGTCCGGTGGTGGTTGGGAGAATGACCGTTGGGCCCAGAGTAATCTTCGTGGATTAGCCTGGGCGCGACCTCACGGTGAACGACCCTCATCATCTTCTTCACCTCTCCGTCCTCCTCTGCAGCAGCACGAGCTCTGATCTTCAGGTGATGCTCTGATGCCGTGCCACCAGAGCCGTCGGATGCACGGCGCGTGTCCGCCGGACGGCGGGAAGACGACGGTGGCCGTTGCCACTTGAAGTCACCTGGTATCTCCTCCTAGTTAATACGCATGCATCAAGCACACAGACGGTGAGATATATGTCATTCTCTGTGGACGGCATGGTGAAGAAGAAACGAACGAAGAATGATAAGAACTGTGTCATTCTTTTTTTTTCGAAATAAGTAGAACTGTGCCATTAATAACCTGCTGACTGACTGACCTTATTGTGCAGTAAGGCGTGCAGCTGCATGTCCAGCCGTCCTATAGCAGACCAAAGATGGAAACAGATTTACAATCAGTACGTAGTCACTTTATTTAACATTTCACCATGCTATATGAAATGAGAGACTTAAGTGAAGATAACAGCACAGCTGAACTCAGGGAATGGGTACAAATATGCTGCAAATATACTGGATAATCCAGAACTACCATTACCATGAACATTAGCCAGGAGGAGGAGGATGAGAGAGGCAAACATCATGGGACTCCTCATTTCAACTGCTAACAAGCAGCAGGTAAAAGCCCTAACAAGAGTTGCCTGAAGATGGGAAGCCTCTACCTGCTAGTTTAAGGCATGCAAAGCTCTCACTCTCACCCAAGACCCCAAGAGCTTAATTTTGAATGTATATATAGCCATGGCCATGATGCAGCATGCGTATGAATAGAATCCTTGTCAGTATATAATCGGAAGGGGTACGCGTGTCCTCTAGCTAGGCAGCTGAAAGTTTCTGATCGCATATTCATATTCTTCTCTCTGAAACTGGATTACACAAAAATCAGATCTGATGCGATTCTCAAGATGAGGTGCATGCCGCCCTTTAAGGGAGGATGCTCCCCTGAAATGTGGCGCTTGTTTTGCTCAGACGCCTTGTGTCCTCATTCCTCACTGAGGCTCCGAGTAGCATTGGGTAATTAAACCACGAGCTGTAAGAAAAAAAAAGAGAATTCATATTCCTTTTCTTAGGCCTTCTCCAGTGATACTAAGTCAGCTAGCTCATAGATGTGCCATATCAGTTTTTGTCTATGTGTAAGAGCGAATTATGAGACAACTCTCGTTTTAAGAGAGGGTCTCATACACGCAACCCATGTGAGGTTGACGCGTGGAGCTTTGCAGACATAGAGCTAGTATATATCTGACTCTTAGCTCATGGATCGAGGACATGTCTCTTACAAAATCTTCTAGACATATAATCTAGCAGCTGACCTAACTATTAGAGGAGGCTTTATAAGCTGTCTCTCCTACTTGTAAACTACGTTATATAATGAAGTTGCATGCATGAACTTAACATATAATGTGATATAAAAGAAAGACCAACCCAGGTGGCGCTTGATTTGCTCAGTCACCTTGTGTGTGTCCTCACTCCTCATTGAAGAACTAGGTGATTTCATTAAAAAAATAATAGACACCTAAGTTCAAGTTGTAGAGGGCTCCAACCTACTCCCTCCGTCCCACAATAATAGGCCGTTTTAGAAAATATCAGATAAATTAGTAGTCATGACAAATGACCATATTACCCCTCATTGGAGTTACAAAAGTAGCATTAACTAGCTATTTAATTGGCTCTATGTGTTTTTCTATGCACTTTTACGTTTCTCTATGCACTTTTGTATTAACGTGTGCATCTCTAAAAGCTAAATGGACATTTTTTGTGAAACAAAATTTGAATGCTAAATGGCCTGTTATTGCGGGACGGAGGGAGTAAGTGGTAAGGGTGCACGACCACACTTTCCACTCTAACCAGATGAGCTAGACTCACTTTCTCAACATATACTAGGTGCAGTGATATGAATAACGAGTGATACTGTTTCTTTATAGGTAACATGTTGAGATATGCAGGTGAAACTCAATGGGCTAAGAGCCTCTTTGTATATATACTTTAAAGACGCGTTTTCAAATCCTAAGACGGCTAGTAAAACGAACTGATGTAGTAGTTTCCACAAATAACTTTGGTTTGATGTCCGCAGTGAGTTTCACAATCAAAATTGCATGTTTCAACGCTTGTTTGCATTAGCCGACATACTTATATAAGAAAACTGACACCTTGAGAGTCACTTCTAGCATGTGCACACAAACAGGTTGATCTTGAATTGCTGCATGCTAGGATAGGATGCATAGCAGGCCTGATTGAATACCCTTCTAGAGTTTTTTAGACGTTAGATATGACTGACTGCATTTTTTTTTTTGAACACGTGCCTCCTCGGACACGCATCTTTGAGAGTTAAAATGAAAAGAAAGAAAATACAAGAACATAGAACACCTCCTATCTATCGGTTGATGTTTGCATGGAATCAGTGCAATATTCAAAATATTAAACACGCATAATTAAAATGTTGAAGTAGTACAATTTGGGTGTATCTTAAAAAGACAAGAATAATTAAAATATATGTATTTTGGATCTTATTCTATTGAATTTATTTGGACAATATGGCAGTTTAAGCGGAACTAGAAAAATTAAACGGACTCATGGTTTGAGAGATTCATTTCAAGGTTAGTATTTCTGTGGAAGCTTCCTCAAGACTGAATATAGTAAGGTGGAATTCGGTGGTCGATCAAGATTATTCCGCAGCATGTGTGTCAACAGTCTGCAAAGCACGTGATGGGACGTTGACGATGTGCCGTCCGGTTGAAACATACTTTCCTTCATTCATTATGACCTTTCTGCCACCGAGTAGATATCTTTTTATTATCACATAAAAAGAAAGGAAGTGCTAAGTAAAAAGATCAGAATTGATTGCGAAACAGATCGAAGCTATAAGAGGAGCAGTTTTAAGTGGAGAGATTGGATATCAGGTTAGAAATTGAATACTCCAAGCCTCCTACTGATGAATATTCCATATGAGTCGTGCGCATGCTTCTAACTTTTTCATTTGAAACGCAACGTACTTTCCTAGAAACTTAGTCTCCAAGTGGAGACTCTAAAGAATGTGAGGAAAATATGCTCATCTGTGGAATTGTATTAAGTTCACAACACATGCATGGAAATTCTATCAATTTGTCAAGCTGACCGCCCTCCGCTGATGACTCCAGAGCCAAAGTCTAGCTACCAGTAGTCTTTTCCCTCTGAAATGCGCATGAGAGCTTGTGATTCCATCATATCACTAAGAACAAAGAGCAATACATCATCAATAGCGATCAGTTCAAAAGGTTATTGACTTGACTGACTTAAGCGCTTGTAGTACGTCCCATTATCTCTACCAACATATGGGCCCTGTTTAGTTCCTGGTCATATCATCAAACTTCTAAAAATTCTCTCTCCAAACTTCACTATTCACCTATCACATCAAATCTCTCTCCTCAGGCATGGAGTACTAAACGTGGGTAAATAAAAAAACTAGTTACATGGTATACTAAATGTGGGTAAATAAAAAACTAGTTACATGGTTTTGATGTACACGACGAGACGAATCTTTTAAGCCTAGTTAGGTCATGGTAGGACAATGTTACCACAAACAAACGAAAAGTGCTACAGTGTTCGGTGTGACTTTTTCACTTCACATAAATAGAATTGATACAATGATTACAGATATCACATAAATAGAATTGATACAATGATTACAGATATCACATAAAATAAATTCGCCTGATTGGATATGTATAATTGAAAACTGTGTACATATGCAGAGTTTGGCAAAAAAAAAAAAGAGTTCGGAACGAATGCAACTAGTGTTGCCTGCAATAATCCGCACAGCATGTAGATGTAGGGCAAGTAGCTGCCAGTTTTTCAGCAGCACAAATCACACCGTGTTCGCTCGTGTTCTTAGCGTGTGTTGGATGGAGTTCGCCTGCGACAGCTCGCCGGAATTACACCAACCAGTGGTACGAAAATTATATCCGAATTCACTGACTCATTCTTTTACTGGCATGCGCAAATAGGTATAAATCGTTCTCCGTTTTGGCAATAGTTATATCACAATAGATTTCTTTACCCAGGTTTATTTACCTAGACAGCCTGTTGACTAGGAATTTTTGGGTCAACAAAATTCACAACACATGGGCATTGCAATTTGTAAAACTGAGCTCAAAGCATTGCAAGGATGCAAGGTCACTTAAAAGTGAAAAAAGCATTGAAAAATTCACAACGCATGGGTCACAATAGTCACAATAAATGCTTACCAGACAATAAATGCTTACTCAGTGTAGTACTAGACACAGGGCACGCTGGCTGTGTTTAGTTCCAAAAAGTGTAAGGGAAAGTTTGAAAAAAATGTCACATCGGACACTATAGTGTACTGTAACACTTTCGTTTGTTTGTGGTAAACATTGTTCTATCATGACCTAACTAGGCTCAAAAGATTCGTCTCGTCGTGTACATCAAAACCATGCAATTAGTTTTTTTATTTACCCACGTTTAGTGTTCCATGCATGAGAAGAGAGATTTGATGTGATAGGTGGATAGTGATGTTTGGAGAGAGAATTTTGGGAATTTTAGTGATAGGATGGGGAACTAAACACAGCCAAAGATAGAACACTTTAACGGACTAGCGACCAGTCACATTCATGCATGCCCTATAAATACCTGTCTGCATGCAGTAGAGAGCCACCAAGAAATCTAGCTGCAGTCTGCAGACCAGATACCAGCAACAAAAACAACACTAAGACCGATACCGAAGAGATGGCCGCACTTAATTCCAACAGCGATGAGGGGCTGACAAAAGTTCCTACCTTCCACCCGAGCCTGTGGGGTGATTTCTTCCTGACTTACCAGCCGCCAACTGCACCTCAGGTAACGATGCCATTACACTGATGATATGGAGCATGTCTAGTTGAATGCACTGATAATCAGGACTGATATAATCGTTCAGGCCGGCTTCTTGCCTGCCGTAGCCCCCCTAAAAAAATAACCTGGACTGATTCTTGACTCATGCAGCATGCATACATGAAAGGGCGAGCTGAGGTGTTAAAGGAAGAAGTTAGGAAGATTATAAAAGGCACAACTGAGCTACCAAAAATATTGGATCTTATAGTCACACTACAGCGGCTTGGACTGGATAACCACTATGAGTCTGAGATCGATGAGCACTTGCGCTTTGTTTACAATTCTGGTTACGACATCAAAGATCTGAATATAGTTTCACTGCGATTTTATCTTCTAAGAAAGAATGGCTATGATGTATCATCTGGTAAGACCTTACTGTTAGTTCAAAAAATGTTTGAAAGACAATAATAGAATTCAAAGTACATCACAGCACGTACATTATAGGGTATAGAAAGAAGCAGTTAACTTAGTAACCATATCAATGGTACTATCTACTGTACTCATGCTTCATATGATGACTTCAGTTCCTTTTCACGGTTTTATCCTCAACATGTAGATCTCCATGAATATATGCATATGTACAAACACATCAATAGTTGATATGGTTAGCTAGTACGCTCTGATTCATAATAAATAAGAGCTGAAAGTATAGCCAACTGTCGGCCTATCTGATAAAATCATTGATACGTTGTATTTCATGCGTATACTTCTGGATCTAATCATAAAAAAGATAATATGATTGATTTGACCAACTTTGCAGATGTATTTCTAAATTTCAAAGAGAAGGAAGGAAATTTCGCTTCTGATGATATAAGAAGTCTTTTGAGCTTATATAATGCAGCATACCTTAGGACTCATGGAGAGAAAGTACTCGATGAAGCCATTATATTCACTAGAAGCCGCCTTGAAGCTGTATTAGACTCTTTAGAGTCCACATTAGCAGATGAAGTCTCTCAATCCCTTCAAACGCCTCTCTTCCGAAGGGTTAGAATACTGGAAACAAGAAACTATATCCCTATTTATGAAAAGGAGCCTGCACGGAATATAGCCATATCAGAGTTTTCAAAACTGAACTTCAACCTCCTTCAACATCTTTATTGTGAGGAGTTGAAAACGGTCACACTGTAAGTTAGTACAGATCTTGAATTATGTTCTACTCACGAAATCCGTTACACAATATATATTTAAAATTATATCATTACAGGTGGTGGAAGCAGCTCAATGTTGAAACAAGTTTAAGTTTTATTCGAGACAGAATAGTTGAAATGCATTTCTGGATGACAGGAGCGTGCTCTGAGCCCAAATATTCTCTTTCACGAGTTATACTAACGAAGATGACAGCCTTTATCACCATACTAGATGATATAATTGATACCTATAGTACAACAGAAGAGGGCATGCTGCTTGCCAAAGCAATATACAGGTACAGTTACAATTCGCCTTGGCAATGTAATAGTCTGTATTGAACTATTGATATTGTAATTTTTATCTTATACTCCATTTCCACTGCAAAATTCATAAGTTTACTTGTCATTTTGCATATGCGAAACGTCTGTCATGGTTATTTGCCATCTTTTGCACAGCAGCCATTGCAACTTGCATTGGTTCCCTGTATGGGACAGGAAGAGATTGGGTGGCCTATTTTTTATTAGTTTAGTTAAGTCACACTAAATGATTAGAAATATTTTAGAATTTTGTCTCTTGTAAGTGTTTTATATAGATTGGGTTCTTATATATGATAGAAGAGGCAATGGAACTAATTCAAATGTTACCAATGGATTGAAATTGCAGGTGCGATGAAGACACAACAGAATTACTTCCAGACTACATGAAGGACTTCTACCTGTTTTTATTGAAGACATTTGATTCTTGTGAGGATGAACTAGGACCAAACAAAAGATATCGGGTGTTTTATCTCAAAGAAATGGCAAGTATCAACTATACAATTAGTTACTTAGCAAGCACATGCATTTAATAAAACTACATATATATTGTCCTAGAGGGTCAACCATTTTCATGACCACTAAAGAAAAGAGAATAACAATATGATATTAATCATATTGTTTGGTTTTACTGTTTGGAAACAATATTTAGTTTCAGTACATAATATGATAGTTGCACATTTTCCAGAACAAATACCCACAGTTACGTCATACTTATATTCCAGATTTACTATGATGAAAATTTTGTTTAGAAAAGACCCACCAGTTCTCTGTGTGTGTGTGTGTGGAGAATTCAGTTTTCAGAACATAGGCAACAGGCATGCACAAGCCCAACAAGCCCCATCATGTGAAAATCTTTCTTAACCTTTCTTCAAGATATCATTACGGCTTCAAACTAGTATTACTATCTAATATGAATTCACATATTTATATGTTCAATGCAGATAAAAATATTGGTCCGAGGATACTCTCAAGAGATAAAATGGCGTGATGAACATTATGTTCCAGAAACAATCAACGAACATCTAGATATTTCAAGAGTAACTGTTGGAGCTTTTCAACTAGCATGTTCTTCATTTGTTGGGATGGGTGACATCATAACAAAGGAAGTTCTCGATTGGCTTTTGACATATCCAGAACTTCTCAAGTGTTTCACAACGTTTGTACGACTCTCCAATGATATTACATCAACAGAGGTCTTTCTCTATCTTAACACATGTGAATCTCTATGAGTATTTATGCACTTCAGTTCTGCTACATTATTTTAGTGGAATTGAACTTGATCGCCAAATATAATCTTGTAATCAAATACCACATGATATAAGTGAATAATTTAGTAACTTTTGATTGGCAAGTACAAAACTAACACACATGATCACAATACCCACTTCAGTTTATTTATTTCATTTCACTATCAAATGTTGCAGCGTGAGCAAATTGGGGGCCACCACGCTTCAACTGTCCAATGTTATATGTTGCAGCATGGAGCAACAATGCATGATGCATGTGAGAAGATAAAAGTACTAATTGAAGATTCATGGAAGGATATGATGAAACTCTACCTTACACCAACAGAACAGCCAAAGGTTGTGGCACAAACAGTTGTTGATTTTGCAAGGACCGGGGACTACATGTACAAGAAAACTGACGCGTTCACTTTTTCCTATACAATCAAAGATATGATAACATTACTGTATGTGGAACCAATATTTTTCTAATCTTCGGAGACTGGACAATGCCTATTTAATAGCTATTATACTTCAAAGAGTAGTGCTTTCATTTGTACGGAATAAAGTGGTGACCACCTGACTGGTGTTCACTGAATTTTAGCAGTTAAGGTAGAGTATGATATGTTGTAATGGGTATAATACAAGACACTATCATGAGCTCATGACATGTATCTTGTTATCCTCCCGAGTAATGTAGTGTGCTTTTTTTTGTCCTTTCCATATATTGCATTGTGATGTTTCTCTCTAAATTAATGGTTACCAGAAAACATGGTACAAAGTTAAGTATGCCAAAGAAAGCTTTTTATGAGGTCTTAATTATCACAATTTTCTGCATATGATCCACGTGAGTTCCATACTTCGAGAAAGGATGCTTGTTCTTTCATTGTCACAGAAGTAATTATAACATCATTGGCCTATTTGACTTTATCTCGGAAAAATATAAAGCTCTCATAATCGGAATTGCTAGTCTGGAAAGAGTATCTACTGGGCGTGCATACAAGACAAAAATCAATACCTGCAAGTGGCTCGGTGGTAATGCTGGCAGTGGGCAGGCTATCCTCCCGCGTTTGATCCCTAGCTGGGACGATTGTGCGGGCGTTGCACAGGACCAAGCAAAGCTTGGTGGCGCGTTTTGAGATTTCTCAGCAGCCCATCTGCACTTGAACGCACGGTTGGCGTAGCTGCCTAGTCGAGTCTTACATGATGGCCAGTGCTCCTGGCAGTTTCCAAACAGAAAGGTGTGTTATGTTTGTAAATATACATGTAGAAACAGTGCAGTGTATCCTTTGTGATGCTGATGTGATGGAAGAGTGGATGCATCAATTCTTCAAGAATCAGTTCAGTAAGGATTGCTCAAATCAAATTCAAAACAACTGGAACACATCGATCCAGGTTAGCGATAGAATTATTTAACTAAAAAGACAGAGATAGGAAAGTATTATTTAATCAAATGAAAGTTATTTAAATTTTGAGAGATATTTAAGTTATTTAAATTTTGAGAGATATTTAAGTGTCATGAAAATTAAGTGTGAGCTTGGAAGCTAGTGCTCCTGGACAACCAGTTGAGGCTTTTTTTGAAACGAATAACCAGTTGAGGCTATGACAAGCTGGAGCTGCTAACAGAACAAGAAAAGGAAATTTTGGTTGTCTTCATTAGCATATCAAATTTTCTTCATTAGGAATTATCATGTTCAATTGAATCATTCCATATCATTACTAAAATAAAATCATATCATATCAATTTACTGCTAAACAAATACTCACTAATGTTTTCTCCTATTGCCGTCCTCAATAATACCCCACTAAGGTAGGTTTATGCCGTCCAGAATTGAAGTTTTCGGTTGCTTCTTATTTTCTTAATTACAGCAAGCAGTTTGAGTTCATTAAAAAAATAAAATAATTACATCAACCAGATTTGCAGGACCGTTTGGTTCACAAAGGTAGCTGAATCAATGGCAATTAGCAAGCAAAGCAAGAATGCTCCATTTACCTTATCCAGCAATTCTCTTGTGCCTCCTGGCTCCTGCGCCGGGAAGTCATTTCGTCGAGCACCTCGCGTGCTTCTGCTGTTCTTGCGGGGCTGCCTGAGATGCAGCCTCTTCTGCGGAGATAAGAAGCTTCCATGGAAACCATCGTTCGTGCTCGGCCGCTGACGTTGGCTCCCTGTGCCTCTGCTTCTTCACTCACGCCGTGCATTCCCCTCGCCGTCGCAACCAGTTGACACCGCCTCGCGTCGGTGCCTTCGACGGTCACCGTCGCGGCGGCGCCGCTCTGTTTTCCTTCCTCTCTTTTGAGAGCTTGTTTGGGCCTTATTTGGGCCTTGCCAGTGTCGATGGACCGAGTGTGGATGGGTCTGCCTCCTTCCCGGGTTAAATAGTTTTGTTGGGATGCAGGCCCAGTAAACATAATTGTTTTCTGTCTAGCACATGTTAGGAGCTCTAGGCCGATTTATTTTGTGGCTCCTTGCGGCAACTTAATTCTTACTCATCAAAACGTGATATCATTTTGGAATCCTTAATGCACCACTCCTCTGCAACTAGCCATTCCTAAACCTAGATAAATATTCAACGGAGATTTGCAAAGCAGTGGCGACAAGCAATTTATCAGTTACTTGAGAACTCATCAACAAGACATATGCTGCCATATTCAACAGAAAAGAATGGAAATAGGATCATCATGCCTTCATATTTCACTAAGTTGAGTGCATACAGTTTCAGTTTCCAAGAATCCAAGTTGGGATCCTGAAACAAGGCAGTGGCGGACGCCAAGTCGAGTAGCAATGGAATAGTCAATTAAAGATGGCCACCATTTGAAAATACTTGCCAACTTTTTCTTTACAGAAAAAAATAAAAATTCTAAATTACTCCCTTCAAGTATGCAAAAGTCCGAATAACCCTATAAACCACTTTTCAGTTTATTTTAAACCCAACTATACTGATGGATCCAATAATCTACCTCTTCATAAGATTTATCTTTTTATTTCTTCATGCACAAGTGTTTTTTAAGTTAAAATTTTGTAGGATGATAAAGGGAATTATAACATATTTAAAAATAAAAAATGAATTTATTATTATTTCTCATAAAATTATCCATCAATATGTTTAATTTCTTATTATATATCATAGTCATTTAAAATAATGATGAAAAAGTCATAATGCATTTTTTCACATAATTCATTATTCCCTCTGTTACCTTACAAAATTTCAACTTAAAATACATTTATGTATAGAGAAATAAAAATAAATCTTACGAAGGGGTAGATTAGACCAATTGAGATAGTTGTGGGTGTAAAATAAACCAAAACATAGTTATGAGGTTATCCAGACTTTGTTCATATTTAAGGGGAATGATTTGGACTTTTTTATTTACTTTATTATGTTAAACTTGGATTGGTAACTTTTAAGCATTGAATTGAGTGAAAAGTTTATTATTGGATCTACTTACAAATATGTGCATACATGTTTGTTTGAAATTATTAGTCAAAGTCCAAATGCAAAGTTCCGGATTACTTGCACAATATCAATACAAAATTATAAATGCGTAAAATGCAATGATAAAATATGAAGAAAAGATCGATGAAAGATCAGCACTTTTAGCTTGACTTGGGTCGTTCCTATCAGAGCGCATGTGTTTGGTGTTGCTTTAGTATGAGTATATGATGACCCACGTGTTCTGATAGGGACGAACTATTAAAGCCAGCAAGACAAAGACAATGCCTACACGAAGGAAGGACGGTACGCTAGGTGAGGAACAAGATATGACAAGGCCACATGTTAACTTCATTTTTGTTATCTACTGTATTTTTTTCCGAATTTGGTTAAAATTTTGGTTTCTTGAGGTGCTAAAGGGGTGGGCCTCGTAACTTCTCTTATTTCCTCTTAATAAAAAAAGTGCTCAGGCATAGTCGCGAAAAAAATTTGGTTAAAAATTGAGCCAGCACTCGTGAAAAGGGGACAGGATACTGGCCACATGATAAAACTATCTCCAAGGCCGGTGTACTATCGAAGTTTATGCATGACTTTTATATAGTTTTAAAAACAAAAATGGCAGGAGCTTTGTCGTCTCCCAATTAAGAAGTAAAAAAAGTTCAAATGTACACAAGGCGCTCTCAGTGGCACACTGGGAAAACTATCCCAGCGACCAAATAGAAACACATTCAGGCAGAAGAAAGATCAAGGAACTAATTAAGTGATCAACAAATCAAGGTGCATGCACTTTTGTATTGCTGTAAACATTCTTTTGTTCGCCGATTCCGTTCCTTCCACAATTTCCACGTAATGTGAGTAGCCATATGCCATTAAAAGCGTGACGCTGGTTATCACTAGTTTATCCGCTGCTTCGCACCAATTGCTGATGCTATCCGAATTTGAGGGGTGAGCTTGCTGGGGAACGGGCAGGTGTTCCAGGCCAGGATCTGGTCCCAAACCAATTGGCCGGGAAAAGGGCTTGACAAGCACAGAGGACATAAGAGCTTTGGCGCAAAATCATCCCCGGAGTTTTAGGTTATTAGAAATGAGGATTTTCTTGTGGATCGGTCCATGCAAAAATTTTGCATTAATTCTTCGTGTGTAGGCTCGTCAAATTATATTTGGTTTATAATAATTGTACTTGTACAGGCACATGAATACGGTAGGCTCTGAACGTGGGAAGTACCTGCTGGTATCTGCAGTCCATTTCCATGTAACTGTATCTTCTGTTTCCTGTGTTAAGTGGACCTCTTTGCAGGGCGTATCCAGAGGGAGACGTATTCCTCCACTCGAGTGGCTGTTGAAATTTCCATTTTCAGCGATTTGATCCATATGAGTTATCCTTAAGCTCCTGTCCAACCATCCTATTCTTCCTTTTGAATTTAGAACCAAACAGATGTGCGCTGTGCCAGAATTTGGCCATTTCTGATAGATATGGTTAGGGCTGGACAAAATACTCGAAGCTCGTTAGCTCGCTCGGACCGTAGCTGGTTCGGCTCAGCTCGGCTCGGCTCGGTGCATATTCCTAACGAGCCGAGCAAGAACTTTCGCTCATTAGTATAACGAGCGAGTTCGAGCCGGCTCGCGAGCTGCTCGTGAGCCAAATGAGCTAGAAGGTTTAATAGGCTAATAAGTAAATTATTAATTAATAATAATATATGTATACTATATACATAGTTTTAGATGATGTTATAGTTATATTCTATCATTATAGTATGATAGAGTAGATTTTGAAGGTATTAATACCATATAAATACTATAATTTTTATATTATATATATTATTATGACAATTTTAAATTTAGCTCTAGCTCACGAGCTTAACGAGCCAGCTCGCGAGCTTAATGAGACGAGCCGAGCTAGAATTTTTGCTCGTTTCCTTAACAAGCCGAGCTGGCTCGTTTGGCTAACGAGCTCGAACGAGCCGAGCCAAAACGAGCCGAGCTGGCTCCATATCCACCCCTAGATATGGTATAGGCGGCATGAATTTCACATGGTTTGTAAGCTCGGATCACAACAGAGTCGTCAATTCGTGGTCACGTACTGACGTACTGTGTTTTACTCATGTTCCTATCGTATACGTACTGACGTATTGAGGATTTTGTCATATCCATGCATCCTCCCTTGGACGACAGTACCAATTTAAAGTGATAAATGATAGATGAAACTTGAACCAAACATAACTGACGATTTCTATTTGGCCAAATCTCTACCAGGATATGCTTCAGCGCTAGATTATATGAACCACATTTCTCTCTCGTGTTTCACAGCTCAGACTTGTCTTTTGTACGTGTATATGCCATCAAAACCTAATCCACTAATATATATACCGAGCTGGGCTTGGCCTGAGTTATTGAGAGCCACTAGTATCCATGTATCCTTAGGCTCTGAATGTCAGATGATGCTAAATGAGAAATTGGAGCTGATCAGTGTTTAAGTTGGTCTCTGTGCCATGCATTTTGAGATGAGTTAGCTTGTACTCCGTACAAGTGTACAGCAATCAGACACCATATGTACCTGCTGCATTCATTATTCCTTTTTTGCTAAACACTATATGGACACATTATAAACATGCATACACTCATCCCTATAAATACACACAACCTTACACCTGTAAACATTAATATTAATTTTAGGAATAAATTCAGAAAAATATGAGTATTCATATTAGGCCGAGGACCTAAACCTGAATAGACATATTCCACCATAAGGAATTTATTTAACTGAGCTATGCTCGGTTCACGCATTATATTCAACATTCTTGGGACATCTTTAGGACAATTGATACATACATAAACAGTAGATTTGCTGAATTGAAGCCAATGCAATCTCCCCACTGATAAGGTGCTCAAATTTGAGGGAAAGCTTTCAAAATCCTCATGGAAATAGTTTAAAATTTATGGGTAGCCTTCTGGGTACTTCTCAAGGTCAAGCTCAATTAATTATGAAAAATAGGCTGATACCTGTCGAGATGCACTAATTGGCCTAAATTATCACTAATCAAGCCATAAACATTGTGCCTTTTGTCTTAATTTTCAATCTTAACTCTTTAGTGAAAAGATCTCTAAGTAGTTCAAGGTTTTTTTTGGCAATCGGATGGTCACAAGAGGAAATATAGATTGGCTAAATGGGACATCTTATGCCAACCAAAAGAAATGGGAGGGTTAGGAATTAAAAATCTGGAGGTCCAGAACCAGTGCTTGTTGAGTAAATGATTGTTTAATTTGATAAATGCGGACGGTTTGTTGCAACAGTTACTAAGGAATAAATATTTGTGTTCTCATACTATTACACAAGTAGAGAGAAAACCAGAAGATTCTCATTTCTGGTCGGGTCTGATGAAGGTTAAACAAACCTTTATTAACTTTGGTGCTTTCCAGTTAAATGACGGAAAACAAGTTAGGTTTTGGGAGGATAAGTGGTTGGGTAACTTTACCTTGCATCAACAGTACCTATCTCTATATCATATTACCAGGAAGAAATGTGATACGTGGCCTCGGTTTTTTCTAGGATGCCTCTTAATGTTTCTTTCAGGAGAGCATTATTAGGCCAGAATTTAAACCTGTGGCATAACCTGGTGAGTAGAATTAGCCATGTACAGCTGATTGACAGTAGTGATGCCTTTAGATGGAACCTCACTCAATCGGATTTATTCTCTGTCTAGTCAATGTATTCAGCTCTTATCAATAATGGCAATATGCAACGTAACATGCAAATATGGAAACTGAAGGTACCGTTAAAAATAAAATCTTCATGTGGTATTTAAAGAGAGGTGTTATCTTGACAGAAGATAATTTAGCTAGAAGAAACTGGCATGGGAGTAGGTTATGCTCGTTCTGTTCTAAAGAGGAGACAATACAACACCTCTTTTTTGATTGTCATATGGCCACTTTTCTTTGGAGAACTGTCCAAATTATTTTGAACCGTCCAAAACCTCATAGCTTCAATTACCTGTTTCATAATTGGCTAGTGAGTTTTAATAGAAAGTTAAAGAATCAAATGTTGGATGTGCCTCGGCTTTATGTTGGGCATTATGGCTAAGCAGAAATGATTTGGTTTTTAACAATTCTCCCAAAAAAGTTACTTACAGGTACTGTTCCAGGGCACGTATTGGCTTCGGTACTGTTCCAGGGCACGTATTGGCTTCGTTTCTGGGCACAGCTACATCGGCTTGAAGAAGACAGACAAGCAATAAAAGACGTCTACCAAGTATTGGAGGCTTTGGCCATGCGCTTTTTTGCCCACCATGTATGGAGGTTTAGTAATAGAATTACAAACTAATGCTTTCATCAATTGTATGGTGTGCATCTCGCTTTGATTTAAGTTTAGTATGTAGACGGAGGTGCTGCAAATTTGTAATTTTGGGTCGTAGCCACATTGGTCAAGGCCGGTTAATTTTATCCATTATAAAAAAAATGAGTGTGTATCCTCTAAATGTATGGTACGGATATTTCCCGGCCGTATCCGAGTTCGTATTCGTTTGGAGGGGTTTATATCCGCCCGAATCCGAATTCGGATAGTTAGTATCCGTTACCGATCCGAAGCCTAATACTTAAAGTTAGATATTTATCAGAATGTCGATATCAATTCCTATATTATCCGTCACAAGTGAACACTATCCGTATCCGATCCGGATCCGAGAGAAAAAAAATTATCTGAATCCGTATCCGGCAATATCCGTCCGTATTCGATCCGTTTTCATCCCTAGTTCTAATCATCTTCTAATGGCTATGGATACCAGGCCTTGGCACTATAGATAGCTAGCTCTATAGTTCTAATTAAGCGTCAGTTGCACATAATAAGTATCCCGTATGTCGCTAGGTCTTCATTTCTTTGTCCATGTTCCTTCATTCTCATTCTGGGGAAAAGAGAGAAAATCATGTTTTTAGAGTTACAAGTGATTTAATTTTTTTAGTGAATCGCACCCGATACATATATAGTACATGTTTCTTTTGATGTTACAGGAAAAAAAAAACAAAACTACAGTCTACAGCAGCAATTAACATGCCGTCTGGCTAGATAGCCACAAACTTAACACAAAGCAAGCAACGTTGCCGAGGAAACCAACTCGTTTCTATTTGACTGATTGCACGCTGCCAGACTAAAAAAGAAGTCACAAGCACAACCCCTGTTACTGAACCCTTCAAAAAAAAAACCCTGTTGCTGACATCACCAAAAACACGTCATCACCAAGTGCTGGCCTCCCAGTCATCACCATTTGATTACTCAACCTGACTTTCACTGAGAAAAACCGCGCCACAAGGACGGTAATACTACGCTGTAGGTAGACTTTATTTACCCTGTTCAGACATTGCTGTGTACTGTATGCCACATATTTTTTTAGCTGTTTAAAATGATTGGAGAGGTAACCAGAGATACCTAAAAGTACATGTATTGTAAAAAATTAAATTAAACAAAGGTGCAACAGTGCTGCTTGTTTTTTTTTATTTGGGCCATCGGAGACAGAGCCACTCATTATACGCCTTCAACAAGCTGACCGGATAGCACTGCAGCCAACAAGCGCAGCAGCTCCAAAAGCTAGCGAGCCGACAAGCGCGAAGCAAGCAGGGGCCGGTGCCCAGCTTCGCCTACACTACGGTCCGCCAGAGCTGTGCCCAAGCCAGGGCAAAATTCAGGATATATATGGCACTCTTTTAATCAATCCTAGAGCTGGTGGTGGCAACATTTTCCAGATGAAGAAATGGATCCATGGGACTTTGGTTTCTCCCACACGTTTATCATGTGAAATGAAATAACACGTACATGTGACAGGCTTGTTGTTGACCTGTAGTTCAGCAGTCACTATTTGCTTGCATGAAAGCATCATTTGACCTGTATGCGTTGTACGCGGACACGCTGACGCTTTAGATGTCTCGGCAATGTAATGTCGCGCTATTCTGCCGTGCCTATAAGTACCGATGCAACGCAAGAGATAGCCACCAAGAAATCTACTAGCAACATACCAAAGAAGATCAGCGAGAGAAAAACAAGACTTAATTAAGCATCAAGAAGATGGCGCTTACGACTGCTGTTTGCTCAGTCAATGATGCTCAGGGGCTGAAAAAGGCACCGACCTTCCATCCAAGTTTGTGGGGTGATTTTTTCTTGACATACCAGCCGCCAACTGCACCTAAGGTAACACTAATACATGCATCAGATCAGAATGGACGTGCATTGACATCCCGATTTTAAAACTAACTACTGCTGCTTGTTTGTTCCTGTGCAGCGTGCATACATGACAGAAAGGGCTGAAGTGTTAAAGGAAGAAGTTAGGAAGATGCTGACTGGTGCAAACGAAATACCAAAGATATTAAACCTAATAGTCACATTACAACGGCTTGGGCTGGATAACTACTACGAGAATGAGATTGATGAAAAGTTGAGCTTTGTTTACGAATCTGATTGCGATGATAAAGATCTGAACTTACTCTCACTGCGATTTTATCTTCTACGGAAAAATGGTTATGATGTGCCCTCTAGTAAGGCCTTAATTTTAGTGAGAAAATGTTGAGCAGAGAATCATACAATTTATGAATTTACTATGTCAAACAAACAAACAAACAAGCAAACCGAAATTTATGATCACAGGCTTTCTGTGACATTAAGTAAAACCATAAATATTTATCATGCTATCTTGATACCAATGGTTCATCTGACTCCACTAAGTCGATCTTGGGGTAATTATTATAAATGATAAACTGGTTTTGTTATCAATATGTATATCTCCATGAATAATTAATCACCCAGCTACTTTCTGCTAAAACAATTCCACAATATATAACTCATGCAGGTTAATATAATTCATGTAACGCTGTTCCGAGACTGAGAAACTTATGATATGTTGTGTTTGATTTGCATTGGATATTTTGGAGATAATACAACTACATTTTTTTCATTTGATTACCTTTGCAGATATCTTCCATAGTTTCAAAGATAAGGAAGGAAACTTTGTGGTGGATGATACAAAAAGTCTGTTGAACTTATATAATGCAGCATACCTTAGGACTCATGGGGAGAAAGTACTTGATGAAGCTATTATATTCACCAGAAGCAAACTTGAAGCTGTATTGGATTCTTTGGAATCAACATTAGCAGATGAAGTATCTCTTGCCCTTCAAACACCTCTCTTCCGAAGGGTTAGAATACTGGAAACAAGAAACTATATCCCAGTTTACGAAAAGGAGGCTCCACAAATAAAAGTCTATGGAAACTGAAAATCCCACTAAAGATTAAATTTTTTTCTATGGTTTCTCAAACGAGGGGTTATCCTTACTAAAGATAATCTTGTCAGACGAAATTGGAATGGCAGCAAACAATGTAGTTTCTGTCATGAAAATGAGACAATTCAACATCTGTTTTTCGAATGTAGATTCACACGTATGGTATGGGCTTCGGTCTTTGCGGCATGGGGTTTACCTCAACCATCTAGTGTGTCTAATATGTTCAATAGTTGGCTGAACCTAATTCCACAAAACTTTAAACCACTGGTGTTTGTAGGCGCGCCAGCCTTATGTTGGACGGTCTAGCGATGCAGAAATGCAGCAGTTTTTTATAACAAAACACCCAATTTTTTGCAGGTTATCTTCACAATGTCGCATTGGCTCGGTACGTGGGCTATCCTACAACTGCCTTCATTGCAGGACACTCTTGTAGCGGCGTCGGGTTGGTTGGTCCAAGCGGCCAAGGTTATTTTTGCCCGAGCATTTGGGTGGCAGTCTAGTCTTAGAATTGGCTGCTATTAGAGTCTAGGTGTCCTGATGAATTGTTTAGGCTGTGTGTCGTTTCGACAGAGGCCGGGATGTAATTTCAGGTGGATGTACCACCTCGATGTATTCAACTAAAAAATTAATAAAGTATCCCTTTTCCAAAAAAATGGGCAGTATGACCAATTTAAATGCGTTTGTCTACGCCTCCTGTGAACTCAACCTTACACCTGTCTCTCATACAGCCTCAAAACGAGTCGATGAA
>OAMR01000045.1:103297-113305 GCA_900205405.1 Echinochloa crus-galli
GTTTACGAAAAGGAGGCTGCACAAAATGAAGTCATATTAGAGTTTGCAAAACTGAATTTCAACCTTCTTCAACTTCTTTACTGTGAGGAGCTAAAAACCGTGACACTGTAAGTTAATTCAAATTTTATCCTCACTAAGCCAATTACACAGTTTCAACTAAAGAAATTCAATTACATGATGTGATCTTACATTGGTCATATCATTACAGGTGGTGGAAGCAGCTTAATGTGGAGGCAAACTTAAGTTTTATTCGAGATAGAATAGTGGAAATGCATTTCTGGATGACAGGAGCATGCTCTGAGCCACAGTATTCTCTTACACGCGTCATAGCGACAAAGATGACAGCCTATATCACCATACTAGATGATATAATGGATACCTACAGTACAACTGAGGAGGCCATGCTGCTTGCTGAAGCACTATACAGGTATAAGCAGTATCCATTACAATCTATTGTCTGATACTATATCAGTACACGATAAAAAGTTACAGTATCAGACAATAGATTGTAATGGATACTGCTCATCCGACCCCCATGCAAATATGTTTGTGTATTTTTCATAGGTAGATGTAGATTGCATATGCAAAATGTTATATCTACAGCCCATAGCTAACACATATGGGTTCGAAACATTAGGGACCATCAGATTAATTAAATTGCCCCTAATCTATTAGTTTATTTAAAGAGCATAGCCCTCACAATCCCACAAAACTGCTATCATTTGTTTATAACTACTCGGATCCCAATAATCATGCACAGTGCCGGCCCTGGAGGCGGGCAAGCGGGGCGGCCGCCCCGGGCCTCCGATTTGGCAGGGCCTCATCCCATGTATGCAAAGACTAGGGGTATGATTGTTGATTGGTTTGCTGCATCTAGCTTGGCCTGGCCCGTGAGATACAAGAAGCAAATGTTCGGTTGCCTGTACATCTAGCTGGGCCTGACCCTCCTGGTGCAAAAGGCTCCGACGAGCCTGGTTCCCAAGAAATGAAATTGAAATGCGTTTTTCGGCAGCTTGGCTCGCGCGGGACGCGAGGCGGCATGCGGAAGGTGAGCGCGTATATCAGCTGTGGACAACCAATCATTCGATGCTTTTATCCTGTGTCTGCACATTCGCGCAACCAAACAAAAGGACCGTGCATGCATCCGGCCTGTCCCAGCTGAGCCTGGCTGGTGGATGCGATGCAGGCTGCCCTGGGCAGCGAACCAATTGCCCCTAGTAGTATTAATATTTGGCCCAGTATCGAAGACGTGAAGTTACCGGTCTGGATTTTCTGGCTGGCTTCTGTGAGAAGGATCGAGACCATATTAAAAAAAATGGAGAAAGTACTAGCGTCCACGACCACGAGAAGCTACACGCACACACAAACTAGCTTGACTTGACTCCGCGTCCACGAGTCCTCGTCTGCGGCGGCGGCGACGCGGAGTCGCGGATCGGCGGCCGCCGGCTGGACGCGAGACGCGCGAGGCTGTGAGTATCGAGCGCGACGACGGGCCCAACGGCGAAACCGCAAGAGGGCCTCAGATTTTTGTTTCGCCCCGGGCCTCCAAAAACTCAGGGCCGGCACTGATCATGCAGCACATTTCCCTATAATCATAGAAATGGTATAGTGGCTCTTCCAAATACCATCTTATTAGGAGTCACCTTGACTCTAAAATCCTGAAAATGGCATCGATAATTTGGATTAAGTTAGGGTCTCATCTCCAGAAATTATTATTTTTAGATTGAAATATTATGATAGAAGTCTTAGGGGATAAATCAGTCAAATATATATAGTATTCAGTTATTCACTACAATAAAATAATGTGGATTTGATTAGTACTTTGAAGATGCAGATGTGAAGAGAATATAGTTATCAATCAATGTATTGTAAAATGCAGATGTGAAGAGAATGCAGCAGAACTACTTCCAGAGTACATGAAGGATATCTACTTGCACTTACTGAAGACGTTTGATTTGTGTGCGAGTGAACTAGGACCAAATAAAAGCTTCCGAGTTTTTTATCTCAAAGAAATGGCAAGTTCTGTATTTGATTTTGCTTAACTAGTTAAATGGCAGATGCGTGTGCGATGTGAAAGTAATTACATATTATCTTAGGCCATAAACAATTTTGCATACATATAGGAAAAGATCATAAGAATATATATTTTTATAATGTTTCACTACTTTGAAATGTTATTGTAATTTGCATACAATGAATGATAGTCATGCTTTGTCCAAATTGAAATGGATACCATGGTTATTTTGAACTTTATAATTTCTCCTAAAATCACAACAACAAACAAAGCCTTTTTAGCCTTGAGCAAGTTGAGTTAGAAATGCTAGAGGTGAAATTGAACAAAAGCTGTATTACAGGGAATATAGTAACAACTGAGTAGTAGTAATAAAAACAACAATAGTAAAACTCATAGCCTCATGTTTCAAGTATTTGTACACCTTAGGAAATTGCTATGAAATTGTATCTCTGGAGGCTGCAGGCCTTCATTGGAAATGTCCAAATCATCTTAATCGATGTTGGACAAGATTTTCTATGACCGGTGCAACCATTATCCACATCATGAATATGATCGTTTTGTGTGCAATCCTTCCTAGTATGACCACAATCCCAACAAATTATGAACATATATATGTTCAACACACTTAATTGCTAAATATAAAATCAATTAGTAATAAGTCACTAATAATTTTCCAAATTACTATGCTGAGATTTTTATTAGCAAACATTCCACATGTTGTGCATGAAGAATTCAGAAATTAGCATGCATAGCAAACTACACAAATTTAAGATACTCAATGTAGGTCTTTAAGAAATCAATATGACTTAAAAATTATGTGAAATAATCAATGAAATTAAAGACAAATAAAATAATCAAATATGTCTTTAAGAAATTATGACTTAACAATTTACATATCTGTATTTTGAATGCAGTTAAAGATGTTGGTTCAAGCAGGCTCTCAAGAGATAAAATGGCGTGATGAACATTATATTCCAAAAACAATCAGTGAACATTTAGAAATTTCAAGAGTATCCGTTGGAGGTTTCCAAGTAGCATGTTCTTCATTTGTTGGGATGGGTGACATCATAACAAAGGAAATTCTTGATTGGCTTTTGACATATCCAGAACTTTTTAAATGTTTCTCATCAATTGCACGACTATCCAATGATGTGAAATCAACAGAGGTACATCTTTATCTCTCTGTATACATGTGAAGGAACCTTTAAATGTATTTATACACCGTATGTGTTTGTCTTAGTAAAATTGAACTTCAGCAGCAAATTAATTTTGCAACCAAACAACATATCATATATAGGTAAAAAAAAACTAGTACCTTAACTGGAAAAAAACGATCTCATGAAAGGTGCAATTATAGCATATGAGTATTCACTATTTTGATTTTTTTTGTGTGTTGAAGCGCGAGCAAATTGGGGGGCACCATGCATCTACTGTACAATCTTATATGTTACAGCATAGGACAACAATGCATGATGCATGTGAGAAGATAAAAGATTTAGTTGAAGACAAATGGAAGGATATGATGAAACTCTTCCTTACACCAACAGAACAGCCAAAGCTCGTCACAAAAACTGTTGCTGATTTTACAAGGACTGCGGATTACATGTACAAGACAACAGATGCGTTCACTTTTTCCCACACAATTAAAGATACGATAGCAATGCTCTATGTGGAACCAACATTGCTATGAACAGCAAAAAGGCAAAACCGCACCCGCTTTCCAATCTATTATAGTACTCCAATTAAGCCCTTTATGTTGTATTGAATAATAAAGTGACTACCACAAGACTTGTATTTAGAAAATTATAGAAGTCAAATATGTAATGTAGGGTAACACTATTATATATTGGCCGGTAAAGTATGAATATCTATCTATAAGGATCCAGTACTTTTGAAAACACTTCTCACCCAAAAAAATCCTACCCACCCCTCACGGAGGGCCCACATGTCAGGTGCAACAATAGAAACGACGTGGAAAGTTTTTCAAAAACGACGTTTCTAGAGAGTTTTTGCCGTTTTGGGTATTACTTTTCTCACCATGCAATTTCTTTACCCACCCCACGTACCCACCAATCAAATCACAATCAGACCCATATAAAACAACCTGCAAATATCTAGTCTTTTTCGCATGGAACCAATAATTGAATTGTAAACGGGAAGGACTCTTAATTATGAGTTGGCGAACTGTTCACGACGCCCATGCATGGCAAATTAAATCAAACTAGAAGTATTTTACGTATCTTTTGGTCCCTTGTCTTCGGGTCCTTCTACAATTAGGCCCACTCCTCAGGGAGTGCTGGCATGAATAGTTGCGTATAAACTCGAGATAAGTATGCCTGTAAATCTTGGCCGGCAAGCAAAGCTTAGAGATAATCTCGTTTAAATTAATCAGCGGCTGCGCCTGGATGGAGACCCTTTGCAGCTATGCATACCCTAGCTACTGCCTAAAAGGAAAGGGGACGCACGCATGGGAGGGAGATCGGCATACACGTCCATATGCATTCGCCTACGCCACGAGATCCTGCAGCCGTACGTCCGCAAGCGCAAGCTCTCCATCTCCGTCGGCGAGCCGGCAGCCGGCAACCCCGTCAAGCCTTGGTGACCTCGGCGGCAGCAACACGGACACGCCGGCGACCTCGCCAAACCGCCGTCGTTCACGTGGCAGCTCACGCCCACGGTGAGATTTTTTTATTCTGTTTAGGTGATCTGGTTCGTTGCATGGAGCTGTATCGTTGGTGTAGATGCATATACGTGCATGGGAGGTCTCTACTAGGAAGCCAGCGACGACCACACGGCAACAGGAGCAACAACATGCATAAGCAGCATGGCCGGCCACAACGACAAAAGTGGCCAACGACACGTCGACGTGGCGACTACCGTAGTACCGTGTGGCCTCTTGCTCGATTGACCTGTTCAAATACAACACCACTACGTGGAGGCGCAGGACCTCGACTTTCTCCTGGTGATGGTGGCCGGGGTTATTATCGGCTGAGCATGCATGATGATCCGAAACTAGAGTCCGGTCTCCACCAGCGCGTATGACGGCGGTGTTGGTGCGATCACGGAAGCTCGGAGCTGTAGATCGTGCAAAACAAGAGGAATAGATGCATCGGGGATCTCACAACGCCCTTATCTCATGGTGAAAAACAATAATCACGGAGGATGGATACTCACGGTGGACATCGTCGGCGCAATTTGATTTCAAGCGCAATGGCAGTGTCGACACGACGATGACAAAATTATCAACGAGGTAGGGTTCTTTACTTATTGTCGTAAACTAATTTTATTGGTTAGCTTTCCAAATTAGTACTAATAGATGAGACCGGGGTGGACAGGACATCGGCAATAATATTGCGGTACTATGCAAGGCCGTCCATTTTCAAATAGTTTCATGATTTTATCTATATTCTTTTAGATCGTTATTTGATACGAAAAAATTAATAAACACGTGTGTCGCAGGTGTATCTATGTTAGATACTAATTTTTTTTGTTAAACATGTGCACACGGCGCGGTGTGAAGCGGACGATGTAGGTGGTCACGAGCCTGAACCCGCTGGGGGTGTGCGCCCTGGGCCCTGGCGCAGCCGCCTGCCCACGGCCGGCCAAGGGAGAGGTGCAAGTCCAGCGAGGCAGCATTGGCGGTGTCAACGTGTCCACGCACAGCTCGAGCATCATCGTGACTCTGTCGTCGCGGTCCGTTCTCTCCCCTCCTAACTCCATTAAATGCAGCTAATAATATAGTTACTACATGGGCCTCCGCCGCTTAAATTATTTTGACCTCAGTTTACTCTTTATCAAGTTACTAGTTAATTTATCAAAAATTTATTTAAGCTCACTCTCAAATTAATTATTGTTTACTATGTTTTGTAATACACGCGAGTGTCGCACGTGCACTCTACTAGTGTAATAAGATTTACATGTACTGTGCTACCCTGTCATGTAACATTATCCATATTTTTATATGTTGCGGTGTTTTCAATAGTTCTTGTTACAATTACTGAGTAGTGTAAAACTATGATATATAGTGGAAGATGTATGTTAAAAAAAAACTATTTTTGAGCACGTGCACGTTATTTTATTTTGAAAGAAGTCCATTTTGACCATCAAACTATAGCCGAAGTTTGGTTTTGGCCATCGAACTCGAAAACCAGGAATCTTTGGCCATCGAACTCTTAAAACCGTTCGTTTTTTACCATTCAGCGGTTTTGTAGGGCGGTTTCGTCGACGTGGCGTCCACGTGGCGGTGGGACCCACTTGTCAGCACCATCTGCCTCCTCTCTCTCTCCTCCCTCTCTCTCTTCTCCCTCTCTTCTCTCCTCTTCCTCTCTTATCTCTCCTTCGCCGGCCGCCCCTCCGCGTGCCGCGGCCACCTGCAGCTCCTCCGTGCGGGCGCCTGGCGTCATCGGTGGAGCTACAGCAGCGTCGAATCGGCGACAAAGCATGTCGGCGGCTGCAGCTTCCTCGGATCCGACGAACTCGATTGACGGCGCTCCGGCGGATCTCCGGCGACGGATCTCAGTGGGTGCACCCCCACCGCGGTCGGCGCCCCTCTCCGCGGCTCCTGGACGGCTGGCGACCCTCTCCGTGGCTCCTGGACGGCCGGCGCCCCTCTCCATCCGGTGGCAAAGCGAGGTCGAGCGGCAATGGCGTCTCAGGGGATCTTCAATCCCCAGCCACAGTGGCCCTTGCCGATGACGAGGTGAGCTTCCATGGGTAGAGTAGGGAGTGGTGGAGGTTCACATGGGAGGAATTCGAGGGAGGTGGCCGCAGGTCGACGAATTTGCAAGCGCATGAGCTCAGGGAGGCGGCGGCCATGGCGGGGAGTCGATGGTGGCGGCTCACGCGCGGGTGGACGGCAGCTGCAGCTCGACACAAGGCACGACGCCAGCGCAGGGAAGGCGCGGAGACCTGCGCAGGTGTTGCCGGCTCGGGGGCCGGCAGCTGCCGGCGGTAGAGAGAGCAGAGGGAAGAGAGGGAGAGGCGAGAAGAGAGGGAGATGAGAGAGATGGTGCTGACAGGTGGGCCCCACCACCACATGGCGTCCACGTCAGCGAAACCGCGCACCAAAACCGCTGGATGGCAAAAAAAGCTCACTCTCAAATTAATTATTGTTTACTATGTTTTGTAATACACGCGAGTGTCGCACGTGCACTCTACTAGTGTAATAAGATTTACATGTACTGTGCTACCCTGTCATGTAACATTATCCATATTTTTATATGTTGCGGTGTTTTCAATAGTTCTTGTTACAATTACTGAGTAGTGTAAAACTATGATATATAGTGGAAGATGTATGTTAAAAAAAAACTATTTTTGAGCACGTGCACGTTATTTTATTTTGAAAGAAGTCCATTTTGACCATCAAACTATAGCCGAAGTTTGGTTTTGGCCATCGAACTCGAAAACCAGGAATCTTTGGCCATCGAACTCTTAAACCGTTCACAACTGGCCATCGGACGGTTTTAGACGATGGTTTGCTGATATGGCTGCCGTTTGGCGGTGGGGCTCACATGTCAGCCCCATCTATCTCCTGTCTTTTCTCCTCTCCCTCTCTTCTCTCTCCGCGGCCGCCCCGCCGCCTCGCCTCCTGGCCCGCCGCTTCCCTTCCTCCTTTCCCCGTGGCGCCCTGCCGCCTCGCCTCCCATGCGAGCCGCGCCGCCCCTCCCTCCCATGCCCCTCCGCCGGCCCTCCCTCCCGCCGTCCTCGTCGCGCTCCTCATTGCCGGTACCTCCGCCGCCCCCAGCCCACTCCACCGCCGCCCCTCCCTCTCCTCGCGCCACCCCTCCCTCTCCCTCCGACCGCGGATGGCGGGTGCGCAGTGGAAGGCGGCCCGCGTGGCGGGTGGCCAGCACCGGGCCGGCGGTGCCCAACGCGGGGCGGCTGTGGCCCGCGGGGGCGGCGTCCTCCGCACAAAACTAACCCCTGAGCGCCGCTGTATATGTATCCAATGCCCATGCAGCCCAGAAGGCCATGACCGTCGTTCCTCGTCCACGGTCCTCAACCCCGTTAGGATGTTCTGCTGGATGCGCTCCTCGCCGCCCCCTGAGGCGCTTCGTCCGTGCGGCATCAGCACCGGCGCACTCAGCTCGATCGACGAGCGGCCTGTTGATGGAGACTCGAGAGTAGTAGATGGAACACGACGAGGCGTTGGCGGCCATATATGCAGCTGCTTTTCGATGCGCGATTAGAAAATTAATCTTCCTCACCTTGCAAACTTGCAGTCCACTAGGATAGGAGGAATTAGCTACTAATCGAAGATCACCGCGTCAATTATTTGGAGAATACTGTAGAGAGGATTTTTTTTTTGCACAAGTCTCCTGTTCCGATAGATGCATGTATTAGGAATGATGGAGAACTTCTTTATCATTTTCTAATCTTTTGCTAGCGCATGAAAAGAAAATTAGGGTATATATGTAGCAGCATGACACTGTAACAACATGGAAAAAAAGATCTATGGCCCGCGGGGGCGGCGATGGGAGGCATGGATGCAGCGGCGCGCGATAGTGGAGCGCACGGCTTGGCGGCGGGCGCCCACGGTGGCGTCCGGGGCGCGCAGGTGACCGGGAGCGACGGCACATGGCCGGTGCGGTGGAGCGGGTGGAGAGAGAAGAGAGAGGGAGAGAGATGGGGCTGACATGTGGGCCCCACCACCACGCGGCAGGCACGTCTGCAAAACCACCATCTAAAACCGCCTGATGGCCAATTGTGAACGGTTTTAAGAGTTTGATGGCCAAAGATTCCTGATTTTTGAGTTCGATGGCCAAAATCGAACTTCGGCTATAGTTCGATGGTCAAAAATGGACTTCTTCCTTTTAATTCTCGGCATCTACTCTATATGACTTCCTAAAAGTATGTCTGGTCCTTTGTTGTTCCTACAAATATGGCGCGGTGGAGGCATGCTAGCACTCGGCTTGGCGCATGCAGCATGTCTCAGTCTCGTTCCGGTGTGCATGGCACACTGCCATGCATGTTGCAGGTGGCTCTATAGACGACTTTGCTTGTGGCTATATGGCCTTCGCTCGTGGCCTCGCCTATGCGCATGTGCTTGAGCAGGCTGGCCCAGCGTGCTTGTTCTGGTGTCGCCTGTCTAGCCATAGTAGGGAGGCAGCAATGTTGTACCTTGCAAAAGAAAGATGCCGACACGAATGCTTGGCCACAGTCAACACTTAAGGCGACGGCAAGGCAGGATTGTTTGGTTCACAGATAAACTAAACTGTTGAATCAATGTGGCAACCAAAGTAATCAGATTCATTTATTATCTTGTTAGACAATACAATCCTCTTGCCCTTCTGTCGTGGAGAACCTCTCGCGCTTCCACCGCCCGAGACCCAACCTCCTCTAGCCAATTCAAAAGCCACACCATGGGAGCCATTGTTCATGCACACCGTCGTTCGTTCCCACGGTGCATGCCTTCTCTTCCGTACTCGCGTCCTGCATTTTGCTCACCGTTGCAACATGCAAGATACAGACACCATCTCGCCTCCATGGTTCTGACTTTGCTAGTCGCCCTCCAGGAGTCGTGTGCACTACTGGTAGTAGCTGCATCGGAGAAGAGCATGGTATATATGTCGTTGTAGTTGGGCCTGTAGCCACTGTTCTTCTTCCTCCTCGTGCTGCCACCACTAGGGTTAGGGGTTTTGGGTTGCTTTGGGGTTGGATTTGTCTCTCATCCTTAGACCTTGTTCGTTTAATCCCCAAAAGAAATGTATTGGAGGGGATTGAGGGGAATTTGTCCCCCTACAAGTCACTTGTGGGCGGCGCAGCAAGCCAGCAGGGCGCCATGGGTCATGGGTGTTCACAGCGGGGGCACAGGCAGCCATCGGATTAGCAGGGCGGTTGCTAGTGGCTGTGAATCCGATGGCGAGAGTCACCAAAGACGGAGGAGAAGGGTGATAGCGGGGGCGAGTTGTTGGGGGCTCCTATCTGGCTTGCGGAAGCCAGATAGGAGCGCTGGCTTAGAGGCCCATAGCGTGAAGCTGTATTGGATTCTTTGG
>OAMR01000045.1:132806-164547 GCA_900205405.1 Echinochloa crus-galli
TGGAGTATTAAATGAAGTCTATTTGCAAAACCCTTTTAAGCTGTCTCTTATACACATCTACCAGGAAGAGGCTGACATGTGGGCCGAATTTGGTGGAAGGATGCCATTCGGCTAAGGAGTTTTCTCTGAAGCATTCGGCAAAGGCACTCTGCGGTCGGGAACGCGTCGCCATTCGGCTAAGGAGTTTTCTCTGAAGCATTCGGCAAAGGCACTCTGCGGTCGGGAACGCGTCGCCATTCGGCTAAGGAGTTTTCTCTGAAGCATTCGGCAAAGGCACTCTGCGGTCGGGAACGCGTCGCCATTCGGCTAAGGAGTTTTCTCTGAAGCATTCGGCAAAGGCACTCTGCGGTCGGGAACGCGTCGCCATTCGGCTAAGGAGTTTTCTCTGAAGCATTCGGCAAAGGCACTCTGCGGTCGGGAACGCGTCGCCATTCGGCTAAGGAGTTTTCTCTGAAGCATTCGGCAAAGGCACTCTGCGGTCGGGAATGCATCATCATTCGGCAGAAGCAGTATTCCGCATGCGAAAGCGGTAGCATTCGGGAAGGCGTGATGACGTGGATCAATATAAGGAAAAGGCCGGTTCGAACGAGAAACGCAATATGGACGCGAAGATTCATCGTTTATTTTTTGGAGGCAAGTATTGTAGTCGTGTCCGACTAGGAGTTGTATCAAGACCTGGGTATAAATACAAACCCATGGCAATTGTAATAGAGACGAACAATCGGATCAATCAACACAACAAACCGGCCATGCGCCACCTATCGAGTCCCTAGTCGAGATCGAGTTTCTTTCGATGGGAATCATCGATCCGTCGACCTCCGTAAGTATCGACAACCTTGTCTCATGCTTAGTATCATGCGGTGGATTTAAGCTTGATTCAAGAAGGCTTTCTTGTTAGATCATGAGCCATGCGGTATAGAGCCGATAACTTGCCCCAAGCTAAACCTTAGCCTACCGCATGACTCATGATCTAACAAGAAAGCCTTCTTATACCAAGCTTAAATCCACCGCATGATACTAAGCATGACACAAGGTTGTGATACTTACAGAGGTCGATGGATCGATGATTCCCCTCGAAGAATTCAAACTTGTTGATTTTGTATGGATCTTGACAGAGCCGGGTATCATGCGGTAGATGCAGGTTTTTGGGTCGTCTTAGAGCTAATCATCCGGTGGATTAGAATTCGATTCGATCTGATAGATGTATCATCATTGACAAAGTTCGTTCCTTCTTCATGGAACCGGATTCGGCTACTTAGCCGTATTCGGTAGTCCTTTCACGAGTGAAACATGTTCGTGACTTTGTTTTAAATAATGAATGCTTTTAGCCTTCCATGTTTAGAGTATATCATGCGGTAGATTGATCTAATATTGGTTGGTGGTGTGATTTCAAACAAGTTGTATCATGCAGTGGATTAATTTGTTTGTTGTTATACTTGACGGGTCCGAAAGTACCTAGACATGCGGTAGACTAGTGCTTTTAAACCTATGCATTCTTGTTTACTAGAGATTCACGATCATGCTATTCATATTTATTATGCCTCATTCTCGTTAATCGGTTATGATTAAGTACTGCAGCGATCATTCATTTTCTTCCTTTGTCAGTTTGAGGGAAAATTGACTGGCACACTCTAGATTCAAACGTTCACGTGTGAAGCTAGCTGATTCGGCTTGCTGTGTGCTTGGCGTGAACTGCAGATTTTAAAGCCACCCAGGTGTATTATTTGTCATACCCGTGCAAAAAGGACAAAAGGCTTGAGGGTTGGGACGTTGTATACAAAGTGTCGCCACGCGGTAAACTACCAGTCCCAAACAATGAAGATTACAACATAGATCCAAACACCTACGATGGAGAGTTCTTCCAAGAAAATGGGCTAGAAGGGTCTTTTGAGATAGACTTAACCTAAGCGGTCGGAATGGATTTAGACTCAGAAATGTTTGTTGACGAGGACACTGGAGATGTGGTTCATAATGCTAAGGAGGTAGAGTTACTAGAGCGATTACAATTAGGCAATGACGAAGACGACAACATTCCTCCGCCTTTGGAGGACGACCATGAACATCTCGAAATGTACGATAGTGATGATGCGACTGTTGATCCAGATAATCCTGATCTGGATGATTATTTCTAATAAAAGTACGTATATATATTGCATATATTGCATCATCTCTTTCTAATAGTTTATGTCATGTCATATTTCTTATATATTACATGTTTTTATAATAATTTATGTTTATATGTGAAATCTAATAAATGTATGTTTTTGTTGATTGCAGGTGATTGAGCCGATATGGTGGGTCGGGGCGGTGCGATGAGGAACGTCATGTCGTTGTACCGGAAGTTCAAAGATGGAGGATCCGGCGATGTAGCTGGGTCGTCTGGAGGGAAGGGCAAGGAGCGAAAGAAGAAGGCCGCACGCGGGGGGCGAGGAGGCAAGGGCAAGAGGCGAGAGCGGACCCCCGTACCTTCGTCGTCTTCGTCCGACGAGGAGTTTGTTCCTTCGGCGGCGGACACTCGGGCCGCCGAGCACGAGGACCGCGAGGACGAGGAGCACGTGGTCGAGGAGCACGGGGCCTAGCACATAGAGGATGAGGTCGAGGGGTCCACCTCCTCTGAGAACTTGGCCCTTTGGCAGCAAGGCCCCTCACAACTCCCGAAGCGCCCGATACCCATGGAGCGTCGCCCCGTGATAGCACACGTCCCTCCAAGGTAAGTAATTTTAGATGTTACAAGTACCTTCTCGTTTCATATTCATATGCTGGAAATCACATTATGAACTAACAGTTTATCTTAATCACTTGGGCAGGAATTGGGTGATGGTCACGCCCGCAAAGTCAACGACATCCTGGGTCTTCTTTGCCGTGAGCTGTTTCCGGGTCTGGTGACCATTGGCGGCAGGAGGAGCCGGCCTACACCTTTGACCACTACGTGGCCGCTGGCGATCAGGAGGACCGGGAGGGCAGGATCTTTAACAACAAGGCCGAGCGGGTAAAGGGAGAGCTGTGGGTAAGTATCCGTTGCACTACATTGCTCCACACATCACTTTCATTTACAATCTACAAATAATGTAACATCCATCGTATGCGCAGGATTTTTTCAGATGCGCCCCGGGAGAGGAGGCTTTGGCGGATACTGTGGCACATGCAGCCTGCTGGAAGCTTATCAAGGACATGCACTACGAGGTGCGCGTGCAGGCCGTAATTGATTATTTCGCTGCACTCAATGTCTCCGTGAAGAAAACGGAGGCTAGAAGCATGAAGTTGACCAAGGAGCAATACATGGCGGTATGTAAATCGATACTGTTTTATTCTAAGATTAAGTACTTTAAATTCGATCTTGTTATATGTCGTACACTTGATGTCTTGTTCTTGTTATATGTCGTACATGTTATATGTCGTACACTTGATGTCTTGTAGGCGCTTCCGTGGTGGTGCGCACCGCATCCCACGTGCTGGGAGGTCATAGTCGACAAGTGGTGCAGCGCCAAGTGGGCCGCTCAGCACGACCTTTGCCGGGAGCGGCGTTTGTTGATGCCCGGTGTGTCACACCATCAGGGCAGCCTTAGCCTCGAGGAGTACAGGGCCAAATGGGTACGCCGAGTCATTTCTATATTCGCTCACTCTATTCTGTGCAATTACTAATTCTTATTGTTTTTTTTTCAGTCGGCGTCACATGGTGGTGCGCCTTGCTCACAGCTCGAGGCATTTGCTATGGTCCACAAGGGCAAGGCGACCTCCGACGTCTGGTACAACCCGGAGGACCCGCCCGCGGCATACAGCAACGCCAGCGTCCACAGTCGCCTCACAGCATATCAAGAGGTCGCGAGGGAGGTCCATGGGCCAGACTGGGATCCGAACGCCCACGACATTGATGGAGAAGTGGTCATGAGGGCGGGAGGAGGCAAGAAGCATGGCCGGTACATGATCGCCAACAACACCATCGACACGGCCGCTACCCCCATGCTCTCCCAGATTCGAGCCAGGAACACGAGCTCTTCCGCGCCTTTCCGTCAGCCTCCTCCCGGTTCACACTTCGGGGTGCAGGCACTTCAGGTTATTTCTATTTCTATCTTCGTACGTGAAGTTTACTTACGTTTGTAATGTATTATAACAATGTGATTGAATATTGCAGGCCCGGATGGATGAAGAGACGGAGAGACGGAAGAACCTGGAGTTGGAGGTGCAGCAGATGCGGGAGGCGGACGCCGAGAAAGAGAGGCAGAATGAGGAGGCCGAGCGGGCGAACCGAGCGTGGCAGGAGCAGGTATTTGCCTACCTGCAGAAGGTTGGCCAGCGCGTGGGTGAAGGTCCGCCACCGCCGATGCCACCACCGCCTCCACCACGTGTGCCTGTTTCTCCGGTGAGTCACTTGAGAACCTATAGTTTCATTTCACAACTCATTTATGTCGACTATCTTGTAACACACACTACTAATCTCTTTTGGGCAGGCTCCTGGCTCGGCGGCGTCGAATGACGGCGCGCAAAAATGGCAGGCTGCAATCAGAAGATTCTCATTCCTAGAAGTTTCAGCTAGAGACAATTCCAAGCCATGAGAAATGCGAAGATTGTCCCAGTTCTTCGCTAAGGGGCTTTTATCATTGAAAACCCTCCTGTACCAGTCTCTCCAGCCGGCAATTGGGGGCAGAGGCCAGTTCTTGAAGGCGTCTTGCCATTCGTGAGGATTTGCCAGAGAAGTTTTGAAGGGGATTCTTTGGGATTCGGCTGCAACAAACTCAGAAGGATCTGAAATTCCTACGGGCCCAAGGAAGTAAGATGTGGCTTTGTCCTCGATTGGAATCAAGAGTTCGGCAGCTAAGGTCTGTCAAGAACCGAAAGAGGCAAGAAGAAAATTTAAAGGGGGATTCAAAAGAAAAAGAAAAAAGCGAAAGTAAAGTAATGCCGAATGAGCTTAAGGGTTAATTTTGGTGGAAGCAAACCTCTTTCTCCTGTTATCTTCAAATGTCATTGGTTTGATCCTTCAGTGGTGAGACGAACCCCTAGTCTTGGGCTAGTCGAAATTCGACAATCATCTGTCTTACCTGGAGATGATGTCTATATAGTGTCTCAACAAGCCACCCAGGTGTATTATTTGTCATACCCGTGCAAAAAGGACAAAAGGCTTGAGGGTTGGGACGTTGTATACAAAGTGTCGCCACGCGGTAAACTACCAGTCCCAAACAATGAAGATTATAACATAGATCCAAACACCTATGATGGAGAGTTCTTCCAAGAAAATGGGCTAGAAGGGTCTTTTGAGATAGACTTAACCCAAGCGGTCGGAATGGATTTAGACTCAGAAATGTTTGTTGACGAGGACACTGGAGATGTGGTTCATAATGCTAAGGAGGTAGAGTTACTAGAGCGATTACAATTAGGCAATGACGAAGACGACGACATTTCTCCGCCTTTGGAGGACGACCATGAACATCTCGAAATGTACGATAGTGATGATGCGACCGTTGATCCAGATAATCCTGATCCGGATGATTATTTCTAATAAAAGTACGTTTATATATTACATCATCTCTGTCTAATAGTTTATGTTGGGTCATATTTCTTATATATTACACGTTTTTCTAATTATTTATGTTTATATGTGAAATCTAATAAATGTATGTTTTTGTTGATCGCAGGTGATTGGACCAATATGGTGGGTCGTGGCGGTGCGATGAGGAACGTCATGTCGTTGTACCGGAAGTTTAAAGATGGGGGGTCCGAGGCAGCTGGGTCGTCTGGTGCCAAGGGGCGAAAGAAGAAGGCCGCAGGCGGGGGGCGAGGCAGGGGCAAGAGGCGAGAGCGGACCCCCGTACCTTCGTCGTCTTCGTCCGACGAGGACTTTGTTCCTTCGGCGGCGGACACTCGGGCCGCGGAGCACGAGGACCGCGAGGACGTGGAGCACGAGGCAGCGGAGCACGTGGCCGAGGAGCACGGGGCCGAGGAGCACGGGGCCGAGGACCCCGAGGGCGAGGACGCCGAGGGGTCCACCTGCTCTGAGAACTTGGCCCTTTGGCAGCGAGGCCCCTCGCAACTCCCGAAGCGCCCGATACCCATGGAGCGTCGCCCCGTGATCGCACCCAGCCCTCCAAGGTAAGTAATTTTAGATGTTACACAGACCTTCTCGTTTCATATTCATATGTTGGAAATCACAAGATGGACTAACAATTTATCTTAATCACTTGGGCAGGAATTGGGTGATGGTCACCCCAGGCGCTGGTCACGCCCGCAGAGTCAACGGCATCCTGGGTCTTCTTTGCAGGGAGCTGTTTCCGGGTCTGGTGACCATTGGCGGCAGGGAGGAGCCGGCCTACACCTTTGACCACTACGTCGCCGCTGGCGATCAGGAGGACCGGGAGCGCAGGATCTTCAACAACAAGGCCGAGCGGGTAAAGGGAGAGCTTTGGGTAAGTATTCGTTGCAGTACACTGCTCAACACAACACTTTCATTGAACAATCTACAAATAATGCAACATTCATCATGTATATGTGCGCAGGACTTTTACAGATGCGCCCCGGGAGAGGAGGCTTCGGCGGATGCTGTGGCACACGCAGCCTGCTGGAAGCTTGTCAAGGACCTGCACTACGAGGCGCGCGTGCAGGCCGTAATTGATTATTTCGCGGCACTCAAGATCTCCATGAAGAAAAGGGAGGCAAGAAACATGAAGTTGACCAAGGAGCAGTATCTGGCGGTATGTAAATCGATACTGTTTTATTCTAAGATTAAGTACTCTAAATTCGATCTTGTTATATGTCGTACACTTGATGTCTTGTAGGCGATTCCGTGGTGGTGCGCCCCGCATCCCACGTGCTGGGAGGTGATAGTCGACAAGTGGTGCAGCGCCGAGTGGGCCGCTCAGCACGACCTTTGCCGGGAGCGGCGTTTGCTGATGCCCGGTGTCTCACACCATCAGGGCAGCCTTAGCCTCGAGGAGTACAGGGCCAAATGGGTACGCCGAGTCATTTCTATATTCGCTCACTCTATTCTGTGTAATTACTAATTCATATTGTTTGTTTTTTCAGTCGGCGTCACATGGTGGTGCGCCTTGCTCACAGCTCGAGGCTTTTGCTATGGCCCACAAGGGCAAGGCGACCTCCGACGTCCGGTACAACCCGGAGGACGGGCCCGCGGCATATAGCAACGCCAGCGTCCACAGTTGCCTCACAGCATATCAAGAGGTGGCGAAGGAGGTCCACGTGCCAAACTGGGATCCGACTGCCCACGACATTGATGGAGAAGTGGTCATGAGGGCGGGAGGAGGCAAGAAGCACGGGCGGTACTTGATCGCCAACAGCACCATCGACATGGTCGCTACCGCCACACTCTCCCAGATTCGAGCCAGGAGCACGAGCTCTTCAGCGGCTATCCGCCAGCCTCTTCCCGGTTCACACTTCGGGATGCAGGCACTCCAGGTTATTTCTGTTTTGTTCTTCGTACGTGAAGTTTACTTACGTTTGCAATGTATTGTAACTTTGTGATTGAATATTGCAGACCCGGTTGGAGGAAGAGACGCAGAGGCGGGAGTCCCTGGAGGCGGAGGTGCAGCGGATGAAGGACGCTGAGGCCGAGAAAGACAGGCAGAAGGAGGAGGCCGAGCGGACGAACCGAGCGTGGCAGGAGCAGGTATTTGCCTACCTGCAGAAGGTTGGCACGCGCGTGGGTGAAAGTCCGCCGCCGCCGATGCCACCACCGCCTCCACCACGTGTGCCTGTTTCTCAGGTGAGTCACTTGAGAACCTATAGTTTCATTTCACAACTCATTTCTGTCGACTATCTTGTAACACACACTACTAATCTCTTTTGGGCAGGCTCCTAGCTCGGCGGCGTCAAATGACGGCGATCAAGACGAAGACCTTGCGGCGCGGGCGGCTAGATCGTTGTTCGGACCACCTCCTCCGTGACTTGGTGCCTTTGCGCCTGTTTTGTGATGTTTCATTGTGAACGAGTGTACTTGTGAACATATGGATGCTTAGTAACTCTTATGTGTTTGTCGAACTGTCGGTGATGTTTATACTCGGATTTATGGTTGTGGAAGGCTGGCCCTAACCAGGCTTTGCCGAGTGTCACGCTCGGTAAAGGCTGGTCAGGGACAGGCCCTGGACAGGTCTTTGCCGAGTGTTACACTCGGTAAAGACAAAAGCCTTTGCCGAGTGCTGGTCCCAGACACTCGGCAAAGGCTTGTTAGCGGCGGGCCCTAAACAAGACACAAGCCTTTGCCGAGAGCGACACTCGGTAAAGACTCTGTTAGCACTAACAGACGGCCACGAACCTCGCCGCGCCGTCCACGGCCGTCTGTTAGTGCTTTATTTTGCCGAGTGTCGGCTTTTGCACTCGGTAAAGCCTTTGCCGAGTGCCCGACAGAAAACACTCGGCAAAGAGCCTGTTTGCCGACACGAGCTATGCCGTAACCCCTTTGCCGAGTGTTGCACTCGGCAAAGGCTTTGCCGAGTGTGTACCGGCCTTTGCCGAGTGCCTGGGACACTCGGCAAACGTGGGCTTTCCCGTAGTGTAGTGTTCGTTTGCAACTAAATTACACTCTCTTTTTACCTAAGAAACCTGCCAATTCTCTCGCAAAACAGACAGCTCTACCGCTTCTGCTATCAAGAAGCCATGTTCTGGTAGTCTTGTCTGGTCTATTGTGATATATGCGTATGTTACACATTTCAAATGCGCAAAAGGACACATGGTCACATGTAATAGGCTTTTCGTGGTTCATGAGCTCAGATGGTGACAGAGGCGTGGTCACGTATTGGCATGTCCTGTGCTGTTCAAATATATTGATGTGAACTGTGACGTCTACCCTAGTTCTTCCTATCTGGCAAGAATCTTTTGTCAATCGAACTTGAAATTGACCAATAGTAAAATAAACTTGAGCCAAATATAATTGCCACTTTCACTTCTGTCGAGATATGTACCAGGATATGCTTCGACCTCCTGTTCACTCGTTTTTTCTCTCGTGAGTTTCAGGCCTGGAACTCTCATATGATTATTATTGGCTAATCCGAGCAGCAACCTGGGTTTGAGCCTAGCTAACTAGAATCGACACAAGTGTTCATCCTTATATAGGCCTTTTTTATTGGATCCTAGAGCTCGTGTATCCTTCTTTTCAAGGTCAAGAAATGAATTCTTCCATGTCTGATTTCTGTATCGTACATCCTACATGTATCATGTGAAATACAAGTGGCAGATACTTATAGACCGGCAGATACATTCCGGAGAACTCCCGCTGTTTAGCCTCAATTTTGGAGTTATAACTTTAATACCCTAAATCAAAGAGGCCAATAAAATTCAGTAATATAGGCTCATCTGCTTACTGAATGTCAGTTTCAAAATTTTTACAAAGGTGTCAACCATCAGAATTAATCAGTGGCAGATAATATTATCAGTCCTTCTCAAACAGCCTTCATGCGAGGAAGAAACATCTTGGAGGGAGCGGTAACCTTACATGAGACGGTACACGAACTAACAGGAGAAATCAAAATGGGGTCATAATTAAAATTGACTTTGAAAAGGCATATGATAAAGTCAAATGGGACTTTCTGATACAGTCACTCTGGTTAAAGGACCTCTCCTCAAAATGGATTGAGTGGATGAAATCCTTTATTTCGGGTGGAAGTGTCGCGGTCAATGTTAATGATGAAATAGGTCCATTCTTCCAGAATAAAAAGGAGCTCAGACAAGGGGACCCTTTATCTCCCATCCTTTTTAACATAGTCGCTGATATGCTCACACTCTTAATTAAAAGGGCTAAAATAGATAATTAGATACAAGGTGTGGTGCCCCATTTGATTGATGAGGGCCTCTCCATATTGCAGTATGCTGATGATACAATTTTGTTCTTAGATCACAACCTGGAACGTGCTCAGAACATGAAAAATATTCTTTGTGCGTTTGAGCAGTTATCGGGACTCAAAATTAATTTTCACAAGAGTGAAATTTACTGTTTTGGTGATGTTAAGAACTTTGAAGCCAATATAAAGAATTGTTTGGTTGTAAACCTGGTTCTTTCCCAATCAGATATCTAGGCATTCTGATTCACGTCAGGAAATTGTCTAATTATGACTGGTTGAGGATCCATGAACGTTTTGAGAGCCGCCTCAGTAGTTGGAAGGGGAAAAACCTTTCATATGGAGGACGTTTGAATCTGATTAACTCAGTTCTTAGCAGTCTACCGGTGTATATGATGTCCTTCTTTCAAATCCCAAAAGGGGTTTGTAAGAGGTTGGACTGCTACCGGTCTAGATTTTTTTGGCAAAGCGATGAACACAAACGAAAATACAGATTAGCTCGATGGAGCATTATGTGTACCCCGAAAGATCAAGGAGGGTTAGGGATACATAATCTAGAACTCAAGAATATCGCTTTGCTCAGCAAGTGGCTATATCGTCTATTGACAACGGATGGTACTTGGCAACAAATCCTTCGTAACAAATATCTAGGGACCAAGCCTCTGGTTCAGGTTCAATAGAAAAGCAGGGATTCTCACTTCTGGGCTAGTCTTATGAAGGCCAAAAATGATTTCCTAAAATTTGGAACATTCACTACAAAGGATGGGACTCAGATAAGATTTTGGGAGGATAAATGATTAGGCAATAGGCCTCTTCATTATCAATACCCACAGATATATAATATAGCTCGGAAAAAACAGGATACGGTGGCTAAAGTACTTGGTACAGGGATTCCCAATATAACCTGACGAAGAGATCTGATCAGACCTAAATTGATAATGTGGAATAATCTAGTGGCAGGACTTCGAAATATAGATCTCACTGACGAAATGGATGATTTTAAGTGGAGTTTGGCCTCGACTGGTGTTTTCTCGGTGAAAACACATTACTTGGCTCTAATCTACCAAAATGTCCCAAACACAAATAAAAGGCTATGGAAGCTGAAAATTCCACTAAAAATTAAAATTTTCCTATGGTTTCTCAAACTTAGGTTATCCTTACTAAAGATAATCTCGCCAGACGCAATTGGAATGGCAGCAAACAATGCAGTTTTTGTCTTGAAAATGAGACAATTCAACATCTGTTCTTCGACCGTAGATTCACACGTATGGTATGGACTTCGGTTTATGCGGCATGGGGATTACCTAAACCATCTAGTGTGTCTAATATGTTCAATAGTTGGCTGAATTTAGTTCCACAAAATTATAAACCTCTGGTGTTTGTAGGCGCGGCAGCCATATGTTGGGCGGTCTGGCGATGCAGAAATGCAGCGGTTTTTGATAACAAAATTTCAAATATTTTGCAGGTCATCTTCACAATGTCACATTGGCTCGGTACGTGGGCTATCCTACAACTGTCTTCGTTGCAGGACACTTTTGTAGCGGCGTCGCGCTGCTTGGTCCAAGTGGCCAAGGTTTTTTTTCCCGGGTGTTTGGGTGGCAGTCTAGTCTTAGGATTGGCAGCTCTTAGAGTCCAGGTTTCTTGATGAATTTGCTTTGGCTGTGTGTCGTTTAGACAGAGACTGGGATGTATTTTCAGATGGATGTATCACCTCGATGTATTCAACTGAAAATTTAATAAAGTATCCCCTTTCCAAAAAAAATAGACTGGCAGTTCAGACGTCACTATATGCTTTGCATCTCAGCATCATTTCGATGCACATGCATGCTGATTGCTGAGGCTATAGATTCTTCGGCAGTGTAAATTGCTGGTCTGCCGTGCCTATAAGTACAGGAGAATGCAAGAGATAGCCACCAAGAAATAAATCTACAACCTACAGAACAAAAAAAAGATCAGCGAGAGGGAAAAACTAAATTTAAGACGTAAAGAAGACGGTGCTGTCAAGGATGTGTATAACCACTATGAGAATGAGACTGACAGCGCTGCCGAGCTTTGTTTACCATTCTGACTACGATAGATGAGAAAGATCTGAATTTTGTCTCACTGCGATTTTATCTTGTACGGAAAATGGTTATGATGTTTTATCAGGTAAGACATTATTTTTAGTACAAAAAAAGTTAAAATACAGTGATAGAATTTAGTTAACATGTTAATACCACAAACAAGTGCACCGAAAGCTATACTAAGAGAATGTGTAAGTTGTTAAACACAAGTAAAAATCCGTAACCTTTTTTTTTTGGGAAATTAATATAAAGGATAACCAGGTTTTGTTAAAAAAACATGTATATCCCCATCAATATCTACAGCAACAGGTCAGTATGTAGCAATAATGCAGACTTATATAATCATCAGGCAGCTTCTTTTAAATTGCAAAAAAGTCCCACGATTTATGAGGCATGCATGATAAGTTGGAAGTATCATAGTAAATGTTCCCAATTTCATAAAAACTTCGATATGTTGCATTTGATTTGTACAGTTGTGGAGATAAAAGAACTAAAATTCCTTGTTCCGTTATCTTTGCAGATGTGTTAAAAAAATTTAAATACAAGGAAGGAAATTTTGTAGTGGATGATATAAAAAGCCTCTAGAGCTTGCATAATGCAGCCTACCTTAGGAGTAACGGGGATAAAATACTTGATGAGGCCAGGGCCGGCCCTAGGGGTAGGGCATGGAGTGTGACCGCCGAGGGCCCAAGCCGGGAGTGGGCCCAAGCCCAAATATGAATATACTGATCTGTATACGATACAACATACAACAGCTTTGGACTCTCAATCTTATCCCTCCCAGTCTCAGCCCAAGAGGCAAAACGTCGGGGGAGGGTTAAACTAACCGTACCGTCGCCGCGTCGGGTTAGAAGCGAAGCAAAATCATCGGCATCGCATCGCGCCGGCGGCAACACATCGCATCGCATCCCGCCGGCGGCATCACATCGTTCTAGAAGTACAAATATAAAGAGAAGCAATGGGTACTATGAAGTACAAATATAAGGTAATCAAATTAATTCTAGAAATACATTGTTTCCCGATGATTATCAAATATATTATTATTTTAGTCTACATTGTTCCCTGCTGATTATCAAACACGTTATATTAAAAGGATATCAATATATTTGTTTTTGTTTTGCAAGAAAAAATAATGTGTGTATATATATATTATAAGATTTTATATAAAGTCTAGATCCATGAGAGGCCATCGCGACAAGTTCGCCAGGCCTTCAAAATCCTAGGGCCGGCACTGGATGACGCTATCATATTCACTAGAGGCCAACTTGAAGCTGTATTATTAGATTCTTTGGAATCAACATTGGCAGATGAAGTGTCTTTGGTCCTTCAAGCACCTCTCTTCCGAAGAGTTAGAATATTCAATACAAGAAAATATATTCCTATTTACGAAAAAGAGGCTACGCAAAATGATGTCATATTAGAGTTTGCAAAATTGAACTTCAATCTTCTTCAACTTCTATATTGTGAGGAATTAAAAAAGTCACACTGTAAGTTAATTCAGACATTGAATTTTACAGTTCTCATAACAAAGCTACCGCTCTCCATCTTCAAGCTGCGTAAATCAGACATGCAACCTCTAGTGGTCTCAGTGGCGAACCTCTTACCAGGCCAGGTCAGCTTGCTAGTCCTTGCTAAGGTAACGCTATCAGCAGTCTTCCTTTCGATTGTGATATGCTGCTCCCATGGGCCATAGAAAGAATGAAAAACGCCGGCGTGCGTTCCTGTTGCTGGCGAGCACTGCCTTCTCGCTTGACCAAAAGTAGGCCTCCAGATATGGGAGGACTGGGCCTCACTAATCTCAAGCTGTTGGGCTTTTCTTTGAGATTAAGATGGGATTGGCTTCATCGTACTGATGACTCAAGGATGTGGGCAAACATCCCGTGCAAAGCAGAGCCGATCATTTGCGCCATGTTCAAGGCTTCGGTAACAGTTATGGCCGGCTCTGGTTCTAGGAGGACAGATAGCTTGATGGCCAATCAGTCGAAAATTTGGCACCTTGTTTATATCAGGCAATACCTAACCTAAGCGTGTGCGCCACTCGAGAACTGTTCAGCAAGGATTAACCAATAGGGCTTGGGTGAGACATCAGTGGTGCCCTGATAGTCCAGGTAAACCTTTATTTCCCACTGTCACGTACTCACGTGTCACTAACAAATAAAGGGATTTCAATTTGCCACTGGCATGCGCAACTCATATTTGCAAGAATGGGGGTGTTTAGTTGAGGTGAAAAGGTGAAAAGTGGAGTGAAAAGGTCACATCGGACACTGTAACACTTTTCGTTTGTTTGTGGTAAACATTGTCCTACCATGACCTAACTAGACTCAAAAGATTCGTCTCGTCGTGTACATCAAAACCATGCAACTAGTTTTTTTATTTACCTACGTTTAGTATTCCATACATGAGGAGAGAGATTTGATATGATAGGTGAATAGTAAAGTTTAGAGAGAGAATTTGAGAAGTTGAAAAGAACTAAACAGGGCCAAGAGGCAGTACGATCCACATCTTGACTTTTAAGTCCTAGTTTGCCTGTCAGACAGAAGCAATGAGGTCATCTTCAGAACAGAAGTAAAAAAATCTTTCGGATGGCCTGGAAAAAGTGACAGATCGACCAACAGAAAATATGCATACGTACGGCACCTGCGTAGTTCAAAAAGAGAGAGAAAGTTTAGTGAAAATATCACACCGAATACTGTAGCGCATTGTATCACTTTTTATTTATTTGTGGTAAATATTGTCCTATCATGACCTAACTAGGCTCAAAAGATCCATGCAATTAATTTTTTTATTTACCCACATTTAGTGTTTTTATGTATGAGGAGAGAGATTTGAAGTGATAGATGAATAGTGAAGTTTGGAGAGAAAATTTTGGGAACCTTTGTGGTAAACACACCCAAAGAGCCATGTTTCAATACGTGTGCCGTGGAAGAAATCTGCCTCTTGCACACTGCATGTTGCCGTGTTTGGCAATTTTAAGCAGGGGAATTCGGTTGGAGAACATCCCATCCTTTGGAAGCGTACTTGGAAAGGTATTGACCGTTGATCAATTAACCCTGTCTTAGGCCTTGTTTAGTTCCCAAATATACACCCCTAAATTTACTATGCAAAAAGAAGATTTCCATCACATCAAAATGTCATAACATGCATGGAGTACTAAATGTAGATGAAATCAAAAACTAATTGCACAGTTTTGTTGTACTCTGCGAGACAAACATTTTAAGCCTAATTAATCAATTTTTGGATAATTTTTCACAAATACAAACGAAATGCTACAGTGACGCATAATTCCCCATAGTCCCAAATTGGGACCTCCAATTTGGCATCTAAACAAGGCCTAACTTGCAGTAGCAGTTACCACTGCATTTGATATCAGTCCCAAATTTACAATTCCTTATGGTGCCTTTTGTACTTCATGTTTGCGTTTAAAAATTGCTTCGAAGAGCTATTTTTGTGAATCATAATTGAACTCCTTAAAAAAACTGAACTTATGTAAGTTGATTTTTATGAAACCTAATTGGACTTATGTCTTAAGAAAATAGAGCTTTTTTCGTCTTGTTCGTTTGGATTGTTTCCAGCGAGCCAATGTTTTTCTCTCAGCAAAAACCAGCGCCAGCCACCAACCAGCAGTATTTTTCTCTCAGCAAAAACCAGCGTCAGCCATCAGCCAAACGAACAGGGGCCAAACGAACAGGGGCTTTATGTTGATTTTTGTAAAGCATATCTGAACTTATGTCTTTCTAACAAATCCCATCGGTGATCCGTGATCGGTCTTTATACGACAGAAGACTTGCAGAGGTGACCGAGCTGCCAACTTCTGTTCCCGGCTTCCTTCCCGCCGTTGCCTGTTTGCGAGCAATCCAAGCATGCGCCCGTACTCGGCACATGCATGGAGTACTAAATGTAGATGAAATCAAAAACTAATTGCACAGTTTTGTTGTACTCTGCGAGACGAACATTTTGAGCCTAATTAATAAGTTTTTGGATAATTTTTCACACATACAAACGAAATGCTACAGTGGCGCAATGATTACGACGTGACCCCATACTCCCAAATTTGCACCACCAAGTTTGCATCTAAACAAGGCCTTAGGTCTTGTTTAGTTCAAAAGCAACTCCCAAATACACTATGCAAAAAGAAGATTCCCCATCAAATCAAAATATCATAACATACATGGAATACTAAATATAGATGAAATCAAAAACTAATTGTACAGTTTTGTTGTACTCTGCGAGACAAACATTTTAAGCCTAATTAATCAATTTTTGGATAATTTTTTACAAATATAAATGAAATGCTACAATAGCGCAATGATTACGAAGTGACATCTTACTCCCAAATTCAACCTCTCAATTCTAACCTCTAAACAAGGCCTTAACTCAGGGGATCGGAAAGTCACAACATTACTGACTAACCTTGTAGATTGTTGTAGCGCTCATCGAGATCCTAGAGTTTGTGGCTAGAATACAGTGGTTTATGCCTTTATTTGTGAGCTAAAGTACTTTACACTGCTCTCCATGTTTTTTCCTTCTGTCTTCTCGACGCCTTTCTATGATCTTTGAAATGCATGAGTTATGGGTTTCCACCAGGGGAAGATTTCAAACACATTTCGGGGAACACTTCATACACACCACGCATGTCTGAAGAAGAGACCATGTGTCAACCGTGGTGCACAATTGTTCAAAAAAAAAACGAGTTCCATGGACATGGTGTAATTTTGTATTTTATTGCATGAATTTAGTCAAATTAATTTAAGATATTTTGGTTTTCTAATAAAGTTAGAATGACTTACAGTTTGGAAAGAATAAAGTAACACTTTCTTGGGTTCCCTCGCGCTCCATGTAATTTTGTCGCTTTCCAATCAAACCTGCCCTCCTTCCCAGAGAGAATTATTTGCCTCTATCGATGTCTGCTCGGGGAGGAGCCACTACTACAAAAATCGTCCATGTCATCTTCTCTGCGCAACGGTGTCAGCTCCATGTATCAATTGTGCATAGTTTCACATTAAATCACCAAACTTTCTAAAATTCTCTCTTCAAACTTCACTATTCATCTATTATATCACATCTCTCTTCTCGTGCATCATTCAACACTAAACATGGGTAAATAAAAAATTAATTATATGGTTTTGATGTACACGACGAGACGAATCTTTTGAGCCTAGTTAGGTCATGGTAGAATAATGTTACCACAAACAAACGAAAAGTGCTACAGTACGCTACAATATCGGATGTGATATTTTCACCAAACTTTTCCTTCCTCTTTTTAGAACTAAACACACCCACAGTAAATTTTCACTGATTTTACCAGAAATCGGACAACAAGGTCTAGCTCCACCGACCTGCACTTGTAAACTTGATTCGGGCGAGCTAGCAGAGCCGTTGTATCGGATACAATGCATCCACCCTACTACTAGCGGTGGTTGCAGAGCCGTTGTTGAGAGCGACGGCGGCGATGCAAAACATTGGTTGCCGATGCCGTGGCAAAGCCGTGAATGGCACCATTACAGTAGGGCTTGCATTATTCGGTGAATCGTGATGTCCGTGTACAGTCTAGCTTGATCGTACGACCGAACGAGACACGGCCTTGTCATATATCAGAAGGGCACGAAAGAGTCGTGTGTTATTGGCAAAGACTTTAGTTTCAAAAAATTACTCTCAAACTTACTATAAAAAAAGATTCTTTATCACATTAAAATATTATAACATATATAAAGTATTAAATCTAGATAAAATCAAAAACTAATTGCTAAGCCTAATTAATAAATTATTAAATAATTATTCGTATATACAAACGAAATACTACGACCGATCTGACGCGTGTCACGCCGACTAGTCCCCATTCGGGCGTTCCCGGTCCAGGCTGTCCAGCAGTGAGCAGTCTCTCTGGTGGGGACTGCATGCATGTGTCTCAAGCTAGCGCTCTCAGCAGCGTCAGTGTAGGAGCTGACAACTCTCGGCTTCATGCAGTGAAAGTTAAAGAACGAGTTTGACCCGAAAATGAAGCTTGAGGGACCAGATTGATCAATTTAAAACTTGAGGGATAAACTTAACTCTTGAGACAAAGTTTGAGGACAAAAATACCTATTTTACTTTGGAAGAACTACTTCACAAAAAACAATATATATTCTAGAAAGTCATCCAGAAAATCTGAGTAGGGTTATATAGCCATAAAAAATAGCAAGATCGGGATTTTTTTTCACGAACTACACTCGATGAGTGCGTTTCTGTTGACATAGTAGAAAAAATACAAGACTACGACCCTGGAATGCCATAGGCAGGAAACAGAAAAGAAAAAGAAAACAACAAACTCGTCCGGTTGGATTGGGACATCAACACGGGCTACCGCTCAACTATACTCAATGGCCGGTTGGATTAGGACATCAACACGGCCCAACACTACTCACAACGACGACAGGGGAGACAAACACAACCGCAGCTTCCACCCACAACCACACTCCTGCGGGTATCGAAACCTCTAAAGTGATTCAACGCTTGTTTATTTATATTACATCGACCACACTCGGATTGCTGCTTAGATTGGGAGAATTTTGAGGACTTTACTGCTGAGTTTGAGGAGTTCTAGGCGAGTCCCCCAGACATATGTCTATGGAGATGGGATTATTTTTGCTTCGTTTAGTTAAACATTTGTTTATGCTTTCGCTATGACATTTGTGTGAACTCTGAGATTGTAATAATTATATTTTAAAACTCTTTCATTATGCATGGTTTTTAGATATTCACTTGTGACGTCTATCATATATGTGTAAACTTGATCCTGACGCACATATGAGATGCATCTAGTTTTCTTTATAAAACCGGGTGTGACATTTATGCCTTTATTTGTGAGCTAAAATACTTTACACTACTCCCCGTGCTTTTTTCCTTCTGTCTTATCGACGTTTTTGTTATGATCTTTGAAATGCATGAGTTATGCTTTTCCACCAGGGGAAGATTTCAAACACATTCCGCGGAACACTTCATACACATCATGCATGTCTGAAGAAGAAGAGACCGTGCTGTCATTGCCACAGAAAATGTGTCAACCGTGCACAATTGTTCAAAAAAAAAAACGAGTTGCTTGGCTGCATGCCTGCATCGGCTATAAATACTATGCAATGCAACACAGATAGGCTTCAACAAATCTACTAGAGATACCGGTAACAAAATATAAACTGAGTGGAATTGATAACATGCCATCTCCTTCTGCACGTCATTCCAGCAAGGCGGAGGAGCTGCGAAAGGCTACTACCTTCCACCCAAGCCTGTGGGGTGATTTCTTCCTGACATACCAGCCACCAACTGCGCCTCAGGTAACAATGGCATCCCACTGAAAATGAGGAACATGCTTAGTCGTTGCACGAATTCATGAACTTGACATACTTCTCCTTTGTAGCAAGAATACATGAAACAACGAGCTTTGGTGCTAAGAGAAGATGTTAGGAAGTTAGTGAAGGGCTCAACCGAATTACCAGAAACATTGAATCTTATAATCACATTGCAACGCCTTGGAGTCAATTACTACTACGAGAATGAGATAAACCAGTTGTTGCATGATGTTTATAACTCAGGTTACGACGATAAGGACCTGAACTTAGTTTCACTGAGGTTCTATCTTCTACGAAAGAACAACTATGATTTGTCATCAGGTAAAGACTTTCTTGTTAAAACTTAAAACTGAGTGGTCAATTGTCTTTTTTATTTTTTAAACAGAGAATGATCTACTCACTGTGCATCTATTTTGCAGATGTATTTCTAAACTTTAAAACAAAAGAAGGGAACTTTGCTGATGCTGACACAAGAAGTTTGTTAAGCTTACATAATGCAGCATATATGAGGAGACATGGAGAGAAGGTACTGGATGAAGCAATCTCTTTCACTAGACGTTTCCTTCAAGGTATCATTGAACATTCAGAATCAACATTATCAAAGGAGGTGTCTTCTTCACTTCAGACACCTCTTTTTCGAAGGGTTGGAATATTAGAAGCAAGAAATTACATACCCATTTATGAAAAAGAAGCTACACGAAATGAAGTCATATTGGAGTTTGCAAAACTGAACTTTAACATTCAACAACTTGTTTTCTGCGAAGAGTTGAAGCATTGCACAGTGTAAGATTAGTTTCATCTCACTTTGGATCTACGTTAGTTACCCTATGTTTATCAGTCATAAGATGTCAATAGACTCACTTTAACATGCATGGTAGGTGGTGGAAGGAATTCCTTGCCAAATCTAAGATGACTTTTGTCAGAGATAGAATAGTAGAGGTGTATTTCTGGATGAATGGGGCATGCTATGATCCTCCATATTCTCATTCCCGAGTTATACTTACCAAGATCACATCTCTTGTTACAATACTTGATGATATGTTCGACACATACGGTACCACTGAAGAGTGCATGAAATTTTCTGAAGCAATTAACAGGTAACAATCTTCCCAGCCATGTCAGATGGTTTTTATTTAAAAAATATCACATGTATTATATTAAATACATTAGTTTGCATTTTTTTGTTTACATACACATCAGAAGAAAGGAAGTGAAATCTTTAGCTGTGAATCCGATGGAATGACATAGAACATCCCCTCCTTTGGAAACGTACTACTTGGATTGGTGTTGACCGTTGATCAACCCTGTCTTAACTGAGGGGATCGGAAAGTCACATCATTAGTGACTAACCTTGTAGGTTGTTGTAGATGGTAATTTGACCGGTTTTGGAAAGTTCGGGGGTGATATAGACCATTTCATAGGTTGAGGGGTTAGGTAGTCCAACCCCGTAGGTGAGGGGGTGATCTAGACTTTTGCCAAATCTCTTTGGACTCGCTTTGCCTGAGACAGATCAATAGAAATAGAATATAGTCCACAATGCCATGCATGCAATGCCACAGAAAATGAAATTGTTTCCCTGCAAATCCCAACAATAGATTAGGTCGCTAATTCCTACATAACCAAAACTGACCACTAAGTAAATAGATAGGATAGGTAGACATCGTATCCAATATGACTGTTTTGGGGAGGGATAACACTCATCTAGATCTAGTTTAACGTGGTACAGTGTTTATGCCTTTATTTGTGAGCTAAAATACTTTACACTACTCCCCGTGCTTTTTTCCTTCTGTCTTATCGACGTTTTTGTTATGATCTTTGAAATGCATGAGTTATGCTTTTCCACCAGGGGAAGATTTCAAACACATTCCGCGGAACACTTCATACACATCATGCATGTCTGAAGAAGAAGAGACCGTGCTGTCATTGCCACAGAAATGTGTCAACCGTGCACAATTGTTCAAAAAAAAAACGAGTTGCTTGGCTGCATGCCTGCATCGGCTATAAATACTATGCAATGCAACACAGATAGATGTACATCACTCATACAGATGTGTATAAGAGACAGCATCAACAGATCTACTAGAGATACCGGTAACAAAATATGAACTGAGTGGAATTGATAACATGACATCTCCTTCTGCACGTCATTCCAGCAAGGCGGAGGAGCTGCGAAAGGCTACTACCTTCCACCCAAGCCTGTGGGGTGATTTCTTCCTGACATACCAGCCACCAACTGTGCCTCAGGTAACAATGGCATCCCACTGCTTGGTCGTTGCAGGCATTCATGAAGTTGACTAAATACTTCTCCTTTCTAGCAAGAATACATGAAAGAACGAGCTGAGGTGCTAAGAGAAGATGTTAGGAAGTTAGTGAAGGGCTCAACCGAATTACCAGAAACATTGAATCTTATAATCACATTGCAACGACTTGGAGTCGATTACTACTACGAGAATGAGATAGACCAGTTGTTGCATCATGTTTATAACTCAGGTTACGACGATAAGGACCTGAACTTAGTTTCACTGAGGTTCTATCTTCTACGAAAGAACAACTATGATGTGTCATCAGGTAAAGACTTTCTTGTTAAAACTTAAAACTGAGTGGTCCATTGTCTTTTTTTTATTTTTTAAACAGAGAATGGTCTACTCACTGTGCATATATTTTGCAGATGTATTTCTAAACTTTAAAACAAAAGAAGGGAACTTTGCTGATGCTGACACAAGAAGTTTGTTAAGCTTACATAATGCAGCATATATGAGGAGACATGGAGAGAAGGTACTGGATGAAGCAATCTCTTTCACTAGACGTTTCCTTCAAGGTATCATTGAACATTCAGAATCAACATTATCAAAGGAGGTGTCTTCTTCGCTTCAGACACCTCTTTTTCGAAGGGTTGGAATATTAGAAGCAAGAAATTACATACCCATTTATGAAAAAGAAGCTACACGAAATGAAGTCATATTGGAGTTTGCAAAACTGAACTTTAACATTCAACAACTTGTTTTCTGCGAAGAGTTGAAGCATTGCACAGCGTAAGATTAGTTTTATCTCACTTTGGATCTACGTTAGTTACCCTATGTTTATCAGTCAAAAGATGTCAATAGACTCACTATAACATGCATGGTAGGTGGTGGAAGGAGTTCCTTGCCAAATCTAAGATGACTTTTGTCAGAGATAGAATAGTAGAGGTGTATTTCTGGATGAATGGGGCATGCTATGATCCTCCATATTCTCATTCTCGAGTTATACTTACAAAGATCACATCTCTTGTTACAATACTTGATGATATGTTCGACACATATGGTACCACTGAAGAGTGCATGAAATTTTCCAAAGCAATTTACAGGTAACAATCCTCCCAGCAATAATGTTGATGGTTTTTATTTAAAAATATCACATGTATTATACTATTATATTAAATACATTAGTTTGCATGTTTTTTGATACATACGCATCAGAAGAAACGAAGTGAAATCTTTAGCTGTAAATCTGAAGGAATGACATTTCGTGGAAATAATATGTCCAGGACATGGTGTCTATTGGTGTACCATATGCGTTGCATCTTTAACAAAACGGTTTCAAATAGATAAAAAGAGGACCTAGCACTAGAAGTAAACTTTTGTAGCTTACAAATCTTTAACATATTTATAACTCAACAGGTAAAATGATGGAGATCATCAAATAGACTTGTACAACAACAGTACCAAAATTGATTGTACTCAAATAGTGGTATCCGAGAAAAGTTAGAAACAATATATCAAAAATAATAATATTACAAAAAATAATAATATTTTAATTAACATAACAGTAGAATGGAAAACACCTAGTACTAAACATCATAAAGAAATAGAAAAAAAAACATACTCACAGCTTTGATACTTCAGGAAACCATGTTCTAACTAGTAAAATGCAGGTGGGATGAAAGTGCAGTACCTCTCCTTCCAGAGTACATGCAGGGTTTCTACTTATTTCTGTTGGAGACATTTTATTCATTTGAGGATGAGTTAGGACCAGAGAAGAGTTACCGTGTGCTTTATCTAAAAGAGGCGGCAAGTATCCTATATAAGCTCTTAGATTGTCTTATACTTGAATTACCAAAGTGCACAGAATCATAATAATCAACTAGAAAAACTATGTTCTTTCGAATTCAAATATGCTACTGATATGAAAAATAAAAGAAGTACATTTTGCGAAATAATGAATATTAGATTATTTTCTTTGCCCAATATCAAAACAGGGCTTCTTTATGCATAATATTTTGACCTCACAAAATTATTCAGTGACTTCAACAAATAAATGTGGTGTTTCCAGCTATTCATGAAATGCCTTATTGCTAGCCAAAATTTGTTGTGGACTGTATTACCAATAAATATATGATCAATAAAGTTTTTCCTAACAAAGGGACTTATGAAAACTATCTTTATTTCACTTCATTTTATTCAAGCAACTTACTTTATCTAGCCACAATATCAGAATTGAACTTAACAGGGTTTCATTTTTCATATAGATGAAGCATTTAGTTCAGCAATACTCTAAGGAAGTAGAATGGCGTGATGAAGATTATGTACCAGAAACAATGAGCGAACACCTTCAAGTTTCAATGGAAAGCATTGGATCCGTTGCTCTAGCATGTGCTGCATATGTGGGAATGGGTGACATAATAACAAAGGAGACCCTTGAGTGGGTTTTGAGCTATCCTCCGTTTCTCACGTCTTTTGGTGTCTTTGTACGGCTCTCCAATGATCTTGTATCGACCATGGTCATTTTCTATCCTTAAACAAGTATAACTTCATGCAAAAATTGTAAATTGCAGTCCTTTCAACTAAAGTTTGGATGAAGGGGGGCTAGGCATAGATTCATGGCATAAATATGGATGTTACTCTGATTTCAATATCAAATCAAAAAGTTTGGATGAGTAAACTATATGTTGTTATAAAACACCTGACATTCTTTTGCACTACGACATTTTGCAGCGTGAGCAGACAGCAGAGCACAGTGCCTCTACCGTCCACTGTTACATGAAGGAGCATGGGACCACGATGAATGAGGCATGTGAAAAGATAAAAGAACTAACTGAAGATTCATGGAAGGATATGTTAGAGCAATGCCTCGCACTGACAGAACTACCAAAGATTGTGCCACAAACAGTGTTTGACTTTTCAAGAACTACAGATAATATGTACAAGAATTGTGATGCATTCACTTCTTCACAAGCACTCAAAGAAATGATAGAACTACTATTCATGGAGCCAATACCGTAATGAAGCTGGACAGGTGGAGGTACAGCCGCTCTGATAATTATGAGCTATATTGTGCTTTTGATATAATAACCAGTTGCGGAAATGGTAATATTACCCAAAATAAGTCAGCAGCCACATACTAGGATGCTTGACCAAAAATAAGTTTCATCATTCAGCTAAATAAATGTGATGTGTTATTCCTCCAGTATGTAACAGCAGTACTAAACTACTAGTGGTAGTTCCCAGGTGCTGCTGGGAATAAATAGAGTAAAATGCACCGTGGGTACATGAACTTGCAGCGCTGTGTCAAATAGGTCCACGAACTTAGAAACCAGACATCCAGACCCTCCAACTTGCAAACCCGTTCACCGCAGGTCCATCCCGGTTTTGCATGGCACTGTGCAACCCGGATTTGCTACATTAACCGGTTTTGTTTTTCCCTTTTCTAATTTATTTTAGCTGAATCTTTGAAAAATCATAACTCTTCGATACGACATCGGATGAAGATAATTTTTATATGAAAATTGTAGCCCTCGACGAGATCTACAACTTTCTAGTTTTAAGTTTTTCATTTGACGATGTTAAGGTGCTCAAAAAATTATATAAAATTACATCACCATAATAATCGCGTACTTTTGCTTGTCGCAAGTTCGGCGGCGCTCCTTTCCGGACGTGGCCGGCCCGCCTCCTCGCCATCAACGTCAGCTAGCGCAGCTCTCAAGTCGTGGTCGAGGTCCAGGTGACCACGCTACCTGACGACGTCGCCACCTCTCGCCCTGCTGCGTGCAGATGAGGCTCCGACCAACATTCCCGATGCCCATGGCCTCGACGTTGCTGCCGTGGAGTACACAGGGCGACGCGCTCGTTTCGCCTCTGGCGGTCAATGTTGGACTCGGATGCCGCGGCATTTATCGATGGCGCTTTGGTAGAAATGCACGCGTTCTCGACGCTAGTCCACCCCCCAAATCCTTATAGATGACTCTTATAAGAAATGAAGAGTAAGCAGCTCTTCATTTTTTATAATGGTGCTGTAATTTTATATAATTTATTTGAGCACCTTAACATCGTCAAATGAAAAAACTCAAAACTAGAAAGTTGTAGATCTCGTCGAGGGCTACAATTTTTGTATAAAAATTATCTTCATCCGATGTCGTATCGAAGAGTTATGATTTTTCAAAGATTCAGCCAAAATAAATTAGAAAAGGGAAAAACAAAACCGGTTACTGTAGCATATCCGGGTTGCACAGTGCCATGCAAAACCGGGATGGACCTGCGGTGAACCTGTTCGCAAGTTGGAGGGACTGGATGTCTGGTTTCTAAGTTCGTGGACCTATTTGACACAGCGCTGCAAGTTCATGTACCCACGGTGCATTTTACTCGAATAAATATGTTCCTATCAAATGTATTCTACTGTGTTGTATTTTCAAGTAATAGCATTTCCTTCTCCATACATTGCTCTGTTTTCAAATATGATTGATCAAATTACGGAAAGGCACAGAAGACAGAAGTGGTGAACTAACTCATGGAAAATACAGAGAATATGGTCCACTGAGTTGTACCAAGGTGGAAATGTGGAACGACCTCTGTCACACCCTGAACATTGTATCCTCCAAAGGAAAAAACTGAACTTTGTGGTGTTTTTGAACTGTACCGGAGCAAATCATGCCGGCTGGTGAATCACTAGTCAGTTTCCACGATGAAACGAAGGCACACAAGTCAAGCCAAGTAAACCCACCTTCTCGGCCAATCCCACGTGCTTGTCGCGTCGGCGAGCCATTACGTCGAACAGCTCGCGTGCGCTTGCCCTGCTCGCGCACATAGCCAAGTTGCGGGCAACAAGAGCGAGCCACCGCACTCGAGCCCCGCCGCCAACGCCGTGGGCTTCCACCTCTCGCCGTAGGACACTCACATCTTCCCAAGAGCCTGCCTCTCCCCCGCACCCCGGCGAGAGGCGAGACCGGTCACAGGTGCGGAATCCGCCGCTTGCTTCCGGCGCCAGCGCTGCCGCACGCTTTTCGTGAACGCCCACTCTCTGTCGCTACCCGTGCACGTGCACAGCGGCTCGCACCGACGCCGGCCGTCGCCGCCGGTGGCTGCCGCAGCCGGAGTGGCAGCTCTGTCTTTTTTATTGGAAAAAAAGGTGACTTTTTGGGCCTGGCCTTTGTTGATTTGGTGGTTGTCGCTCGCCCATCCCGGAAAGTATTAACAGGTTGGGCTGGTCTCCTAGTAGTAAAGTAGTAGGCCTCCGGTTTCTGTGTTTACCCTTGGGCCTATGATGGTGTTGGCCTGTTGGGTCGGCGAAAGTAAAACAGGCCGGTTTGAGGGAAACGGAAAAAAGAGTTAGTGATACTGTGAGAGGGAAGGGATTAACGGGTGGGCTGGTTGGAGAGTTAGGTCGGTAAAATTTTTAAAATAAGTGGGCTGGTTGGCGAGTTCATTCCTGATGACGAGTTGGTGGGCCTTTGCTTTGTTCAAAGGAAGAAATCCTTTTGACTTCCCCCAACTATAGCCAAAGCAAGATTTTGTTCTCTCATCTCTAAAACAGGACGTTTCTCGTCCCTAAACTATAAAAACCGGTTGTTTTTCATCTTTATTGGTTTTGACAGTGGTTTTAGGGGAGGTAAATTAAAATCTAGTTGAGAGTTCGAGGACTAAAAATGGACTTTTCGAAAAAGTTGTTTACAAATATTTTTCTCTTAGAAATAATCTTCAAAATTATAAAAAAGTGTTTTAGATAACAAAAATATGAAAGTAGTTTCATATTTTCTGTAAAATCAAGTTTTTATTTTTATGACTACTTTGGAATCGTATTAGTTTACAGGTATATCAGACCAATTAAAATAAATAATAGAAGCAAATACTTAGTAAAAGTTATCAAAGCGAATTAATAGAAAATTAATAATAATAACTATCAAAGTAAATTAGTAGGAAATTAATAGAAAATTTATTTTAGATCGACAAACTCTCTAATTATTTATTATACTTAGTCCAATTTGCCTAGAAAATAGTATAACTCGAAACTAGGTAGTAAAAGAAACATAATTTTAGGGGAAACGTGAAACTACTCCTATATTTTTCAATCAAAATAAAATTTATATAAAATTTTAAGTTTAAACTAGATTTAGAAAAAATTATATTTTCTCTAAGAAAAAAATATTTACGAACAATTTTTTTTTCTAAAGGACCATTTTACGTCCTCGAACTATCAACTAAAGTCCAATTTACCTCCTCTGAAACCACCCTCAAAACCACCAAGGATGAAAACAACCGGTTTTGATAGTTCAGGGATGGCAAACGTCCGGTTTTAGAGATGAGGGACCGGAATCAAACTTTGGCAATAGTTGGGGGATATCAAAAGGACTTTTTTCTTGTTCAAATGGAGTTTTGGGATTTCATACTGCTGCAGAAACCCCACCAAAGACGATGAAGGTTGCTTGGTGGACCTAAACAATAGAACTTTCCTTCCATTTCACATTGATAGTCATTCTAGTATTTTTATTAAGAGTCTAACCAATTTATATATCTGACTAAATTATAACGAATATTACAAGATTTATGGCACCCAATAGATATACTATAAAAATATATATACCATAAAATCTAATGGTACTTACTATTTAGTATCATAAAGGTTAGTATTTTAATGCATAAATTTAGTCAAATTTAAGATGTTTTGACATTCTAATGAAGTTAGAATGACTTCAATTTAGAAAGAATGAAGGAGCACTTTCTAGAGGATTCCCTTGCAATCGGCAGCATGTAATTTTGTCGCTTTCCAAACCAACCTACCCCCACCCACAGAGAATTAATCGTCGCTTTCTATTTTAAGATACATATATAACATATTACATGACTATTTATGTATAGGAGCGATAGAGATGCATGCTTTAGTGAGAGGAGGAGGCCTACATATATATATATATATATATATATATATATATATATATATATATATATATTATATATATATATATATATATATATATATATAATATATATATATATATATATATATATATATATGCTCGGGGAGGAGGCGCCGCCACTATAAAAATAGTCTAGAATAAATCTGGATTTGTAAACATCATTCGGGCTAGCAGAGCCGCTTGTATCCACCCTATCTACTAGCGGTGGTTTTTGTTTTTTTGACCGAAGTCGAAGGGGAAGCCTCTACCTATTTTTTTATAATTTTTATTCCAAATTCAGTTAATTCACTCTTACATGGAGTCAAATATAGGTCTGTAGGGTGCTACTAAGGTGCTCTAACCACTAGGCTAGATGTCCTTTCACTATCAACTAGCGGTGGTTGCAGAGACGTTGTTGAGAGCGACGGCAATGCAAAGCATTCGATGTCATTGCATTATACTCTCTCCGTTTTAAATTACTATTCATTGTTGACTTTTCTTCACAATGTTTGACCATTCGTCTTATTTAAAATTTTGTCCAAATATACGAAAAATAAGTCATACCTAAAGTATATGTGATGATAAAGTAAGCCATAAATAAAATAAATGACACTTGTAAAAATTTTTAATAAGATGGACGATGTGAAAGGACCTCTAGCCTAGTGGTTAGAGAACCTGAGTAGCACTCAGCAGACCCAAATTCGACTCCCTATGAGAGCGAATAATTGGGTTTGAAATAAAAAATGAAAAAAAATAGGTAGGGGCTTCCCCTCCCGACTTCGGTCAAAAAAATAAGATGAATGATCAACCATCACGAGAAAAAGGTATTGGCAAAGTGGCGCGACGGTTCAGCAGTGAGCTGTATAAAGCACATATGACATAGTAATTTAGAACGGAGGTAAGTATATTAGAACGAATCAACCGTGTACAGTCTCGGTCGTACTATCGAACGAGACACGGCCTGCTTGTCATATATCAGAAGGACACGAAAGAGTCGTGTGTTATTGGCAAAGTGGCGCGACGGTCGAGCGGTGAGCTATATTTCTTGTGGGGACTGCATGCACGTGTGTATCAGCAGCGTCAGTGTAGGAGCTGACAACTCTCGGCTACATGCATTGCTCTTGACTGCTACCAGTTAGCACGATACTTGCATGCTTCTTTCTATACTTGTGTATATGCTTTATAAGTTCAGGAGGAAAACGTTTATGTACTATGTTGCATGAATGATAGAGAGACCCCGACTGTGAGGTGCTTGCATCGATTGCCAGCAAACGTGCGTACACTAGTACAATAATTGTCTGTAACATCCTCAGTTGAAAATTCAAATCTCCTATCAGATATTATAATAACCCAGAGATACAGAGCCTGCCTGGTTTGGAGCCAAAATCTTGACCTGCCAAAACTTTGGCCAGTCAATTTTTTAGCCATCATTTGGTTGCCTACTAAAGCTTGCTAATACCTCACATTAAAATTGCCAAAGTGTGGGTAAGTTTTTGACCTACCAAAACTTGGGCATGCCAAAGTTTTGGTAGAAAACCAATCAGGCCCACAGACTATATATATCACCGCCTAGTGATTTAGCCTCAACGGAACAGTTTGATATTAGTTAGGAAGAGATTAGTTGCGAAGGGACTTTACACTACCAGAAAAACTCACATCCGCACACCTCATAGGCCGCGGCGCCATTTGAACCCGGTGCTAAAGGTGCATTAGCACCGGGTGTTAAATTTAGGTACCCTCGGAGACACTTTAGCACCGGTTGGTAACATCAACCGGTGCTAAAAGGTGACCTTTAGCACCGGTTGGTGTTACCATCCGGTGCTAAAGGCCCCGACCCTTTAGCACCGGGTCGTAACACCATCCGGTGCTAAAGGGTCACCCTTTAGCACCGGCTCATGTTACGACCCGGTGCTAAACGCCTTTTAGCACCGGTTCGTAATACGAACCCGGTGCTAAAGGGGGGTCACATGCTACTTCAAAAGAAAAGTATATTCTACACCATCACATGTGCTGCATAGTTGAGATGGTTAGGTGGGTACACGCGAGCCAAGAGGTCCTGAGTTCGAATCTCCACAACAACACGCATATATTTTTTTGACAAAGGTGCACCTTTAGCACCGGTTATTTGACCAGGTGCTAAAGGGTGACACCTTTAGCCTCGGAAACATTGCACCGGTTGGGAAACCCGGTGCTAAAGGGGCTTCCCAACCGGTGCAAATGCACCTTTCTCCGGTAGTGTTAATTAGTTGGAAAGGGACCTTAGTCCTGATTTTTCAATCGGGAATAGGAATCCAGAACTACAATATCACCTATAAAGCACATATGACATAGTTATATGTGTGTTTTTTAAATTAATCCGTGAAACATCTTTAGTAACATGTGGTAACACCAACAAAGACTAAAACTCACCCTTTAGTCCTGTTTGGTATTACCACAGGCCTCCGGCTTCATTGAAAATGACACCTGGGATAGACCCAAAGCTACTAGAACAAATGTAGGGGATGAAAATTGGTATCCCTGGCTCTCTACAGGTCACCACCACAACAGATGTCTATTTCCACCCAGGCTGTGAGGTGCTTTGCCTCGATTGCCAGCAAACGTACAGACTAGTACAATAATTAATAACATCCTCGGTTAAAAAAATAAATTACTACTGTATAAGATATATTATAACCCAGAGATACAGACCATATATATCGCCGGCTAGTGATTTAGCCTCAACGGAACAGTTTAATATGTTTAAAGGTCAGTACCGTTGCTTTGATACCAATGGTTGCCCTCCCAATGGTAAAGATACTTTACATTTGCTGGCAATTTTTAGTAGTGTTGGCTTCAAAAAAAGTAAAAAAAACACAAATAATCTACACAAAAACACAGTAACATACTTTCGTTACAGATTCAGTTTGATCAAATATATTATTGTATATTATTGTCACCTAAGAAGCTAGCTAGGACATTCCCGCCTAGGATACACTACTAGAGAACTCAACATCACAAACAGTTGATCACAAACGGTTTTGTAAAACCGTTTGTGATAGCTCCATCACAAACGGTTTTCAAGGCTCCAGGCTACCAGCCGTTGGAACCGTTTGTAATGGGGGCCATCACAAACGGTTCTTGTTAAGAACCGTTTGTGATGCCCCCCCCAGCCATCACAAACGGTTCTTAATAAGAACCGTTTGTGATGCCCCCCCCAGCCATCACAAACGGTTCTTGTTAAGAACCGTTTGTGATGCCCCCCCCAGCCATCACAAACGGTTCTTGTTAAGAACCGTTTGTGATGCCCCCCCCAGCCATCACAAACGGTTCTTGTTAAGAACCGTTTGTGATGCCCCCCCCAGCCATCACAAACGGTTCTTGTTAAGAACCGTTTGTGATGGCTGGGGGGGGCATCACAAACGGTTCTTAACAAGAACCGTTTGTGATGGC
>OAMR01000045.1:200904-250723 GCA_900205405.1 Echinochloa crus-galli
AGTGTATTTTTCTTGACACTCGGCAAAGAGCCTCTTTGCCGAGTGTTTTTATTTTACACTCGGCAAACAAGTTTATTATTTATTTTTTTATGGTTCTTTACCGAGAGTATTTTTTTGACACTCGGCAAACAAGCTCTTTGCCGAGTGTTTTTTGTTTGCCGAGTGTCAAATAAAATACACTCGGCAAAGAGCTTGTTTGCCGAGTGTCCGAGAAAATACACTCGGCGAAGAGCTAGACACTCGGCATATACGGGATTTCCCGTAGTGACGTAAGCAAAAATTATATGTAAGCTTAAGCACATTTGGGGCCGATTGTCGTTGTACTACAATATATAGAGCTGAAAGATGTGTACAGTTGAATTTCTGCGATGGTGTGCGTCTTGTCCAAAGATCGAGATGCGTCTTATAGAGTTTCCCGTAGTAAAAAACTATACATGCATGACTTGATCATGAACCGTAAGTCAAAAACTATTGTTCAGTCTGAGAGGCTGAGAGATACACACATAGTAGAATCGTTAATAATCTAGTGCCAAAGGGCATCTCTCTCCATGGCGTAGACCTCGACCAGCAAATGATCCTTCGACGCCTAAAGCGTCGCGACTCTCGGGCCGGCCATCCCTTCTCCGGCGTGCCATATATTTGGTACCTCCCTCTGATCCATGGCGAGATAATTAAGCACAGAAGCAATTGATCGACCTTGACCCCCAGTGGCCAAAAGTGTACGCGCAAGCAAGCATTAACAATGGCGAGGCCCCATGCCGTGGTGGTGCCGCACCCGGGCTCCGGCCACATCAATCCAGCGCTGCAGCTGTCCAAGCTGCTGCGCCGCCACGGCGTCTTCATCACCTTCGTCATCACCGAGCACAACCTCCGCCGCGTGCAGCAGGCCGCCGCCGATGAGGGAGCCGCCGTGGGCGGTGGGCCTCGGCCACGGCGAGGAGTTCCGGATCGAGGTCGTCCCGGACGGGATGCTGGACGCCGACCGGGGCGCGCAGGACTACGATGCCGGCCTGTCCAAGGCGACCGTCGGCCACGGCGCGGCGGCGCTGAGGGAGCTCCTCGCGCGGCTCCGCGGCGGCGGCGTGCCGCCGGTGACGTGCGTCCTGCCGACGTCGCTGATGAGCTTCGCGCTGGACGTGGCGCGCGAGCTCGGCGTCCCGTCCATGATGCTCCTGGGCTTCGGCGCGGCAGGGCTCATGACGCATATGAGGCTACGGGAGCTTAAGGAGAGAGGCTACCTGCCACTCAAAGGTACTCGAGTACTTGACTATGTCTCGGACTTAGTTTACTTTTAACCAAACTGAGTTTACTTTCAACCAAATCTCTTTCTATTACTAAAGCGAGGAATGTTTCTACGGTAGTATGACTTTTGATCTATCACGAGACACCGACGGGTGAACTCTCATATCCAAAACATAAAAAACAAGAAACTGAATAAGAGACCAGGATTCGTGTCCTCTTACAACACGATCCCTGATGTGCGAGCAAAAGGAGCTCCATCAGATAAGATCTGATTCTAAGTTCTCCTCTCTCACGCTCGTGCTTATCATGTAGCATTGCACAAGCATATTTGCTAGTTAATATAAAACCAACAATTATGCCAACATCTCGCTCACAACGTAATAATTCAACTAATTGCTTGAAATCATGTGCTTCAATTTAGAGATCTTCTCAATCAAGTCCGAACCACAAAATACACTCAAAGTTCAAAGTTTGGCAGCGCCACGAATAAATTTTACCTATGGCTAATCTATGGGCGAGATCTCTCGTTGTTTCTGCTCGATCCCCGCCATCATGCATCCAAGAAGGGATTTGCCGGTGGCAGCTATGATGGCCGCCATGGTTGCTATATTAGTGGCTCCGTCGCTACTACCTTGCCCTATTCATCATCTTGATTGGTCCTTCCTGTTGCTCGTTTCCCCTCTGTGCACAAGATCCACCCAACATCATGGCAAGACGACATGAGCGCTACTGATCAGGGTGTTGGAGGAAGATGATGGACATAAAAAACTAACTTCGATGAGTTAGCATGTCCTATTTTTGAGGTAGAATGGGTTTGGCGTATTCTATTTTTTGACGTGTTTGGTTTGACAATGAATTAGGATGGATCTGTTCTTCGGAAAATATTTTTCCTCAAATCTGGGGCGCTTCCAACCCCAGAATTGAGCAGATGGACCCACGCCATCACTTGAATGCCTTTGTCTCTACTATTCGGCTCAACATGAATATAGGGAGTAGTGGTCCAACGGTTGGAGTCGTTAGAGACGAGAGAAGGGGTGGGGCACGGATGAAGGTAGGGCTAGAGAAAAACTATGATTTGGGCAAAATTATAATTAAAACTGCATACTTAGAGTAAATTGTGATAAGGTCAAAAAACTAAAATACTATGAATAGAAAGGGTGGTCATGGGTCATGCCTTATGCTTTCTTTACAAACCAACTTGATTCTATTTAGTTTTAGCTCAAAACCTAGTAGTATTTTTGGCCAATTCTTATTGAGTCCGATCTTTAAAATTACTATGCTAAATTTATGACCCTTTTTTATCACCATGCATATTTCCCTTTGCCACTGCGTGGGGGGTTGTAAAACCTTGCTTTTGGACGCCATAGCCGGAAGAAGGAGAAGGTTAGAGAAAGAATACCGAGGAAGGAAAAAAAGAACCATTAAAAGAAAAAAATGATCTAAAGGCTTGAAATTTATGTGTTGGAAAGGAAGGGAGTAAAATACCAATGTGTGCTGTAGACAGCCCCGGGTGAAATCAGATGAGAGCTAATTAACATGGAGTTCATTCACACATGCACGTACTTGTCTTCCATTTCGCAGATGAGAGCTGCTTGACGAACGGCTACTTTGAGAAGACGATCATCGACTGGATCCCCGGCGTGCCGCCGATCAGCCTCGGCGACGTCTCGAGCTTCCTCCGCACCACCGACCCCGACGACTTCGGCCTGTGGTTTAACATCACGGAGACTAACAACTGCACCAAGGCCGGCGCCCTCATCATCAACACCTTCGACGCCCTCGAGGCCGACACCCTCGCCGCCCTCCGCTCCGAGTACCCGCGCGTCTTCACCGTCGGGCAGCTCGGCACCATGCTCCGGCGGCGCCATGGCCGCCGCCGCCACTCAGACGACGATGACGAAGAAGAAGAAGCCAACGACGACGACTCCATTGACCTGACCCTATGCATGGAAGCACGACGCCGGGTGCTTGGCCTGGCTCGACGCGCAGGAGCCGGGCTCCGTCGTGTACGCCAGCTTCGGCAGCCTCACAGTGCTCACCGCCGTCCAGCTCGCCGAGTTCGCGTGGGGGATCGCCGCGACGGGCCGAGGTCGCCGCGCGCGTCAGGGAGGCCATGGAGAGCGAGGAGATGCGGAGGAGCGCGGCGAGGTGGAAGGCGGCGGCGGACGCGGCGGCGTGCGCCGGAGGGTCGTCATATGAGAATCTGTTGGGCTTGGTGAAAGCGCTTGAAGAAGACGCACGCGCACTCAACTCAACCAAATAAAGTCTCTTGAGAGGGAAGAATGAAGTTTGTAGTTTATATGGATTTGTTCAAATTTAGTCCAAATACCAGACTCTTTGCGATTATGTCAAATAAAGTTTCAAGTTGCTAAAGTTTACCTCAAGTTGCTCACTAATTGGATTTTTTTTTTCGAGAACTTGTCTCATCAAGCATTTTTGTTCGGAAGAAAAAAATAGATTGTTTACAATTACAACGAAGAGACGTGACCAGAACAAAAAAAATACACGACTTGATGAAAAATAAAAGAAACAACTTAAAACCTAGAGGCCGCCGCCCGCCGTGGTGGGTCGTCGCATACGAACCTACTGAGCATGGTGAAAGCGCTCCGAGTCAGCTCGCTCGACTCCCAAGCATGAGGAGATGACGCGTAGGTTTGTTCATATATGAAGCAGATGATTTATCAAAACATGTATTCAATCGGACTTGTTTACTTGTATCGAGCAAAACTTCACAATTGTACATATCTTTTGTTAATAGAAAATTAAAAATAGAGGTAGGGGACTTCCCTATCGTTCCGGTAAAAAAAAAGGGTAAATATTGGGTGCAAACCGGGTTGCTGGTGGAAACGTGAAAACCGGAATCGCGTCCATCAGATGTGAAACATGCGGCTCAGATGAGATCCCCATATCCAAAACACATCTTGCGATTAACCCCCCGCGCTCCACTCAGACATTTTACTTCGAACACCCTGTTAGACGGAACACTTTCACAACAACCCCCTCCTCCACCATCGGAACGAATCCCATCCAAGCTGCTGCTCCTCTCCATTCGCCCCTCCGCCGCACGCTTCGCACCCCACCACCGCGTCACAACACCAGCACCCTTGAGTCTGAGGCGGCAGCAACTGACGGGACAAGGCGGCGCGAGACCCAAGCTTGCCCCCGTCGCTACATCCAGTATGGAAGAAGACGCGCTTCATCGCCGCGCCATGACGCTCGACGCCAACGTCTGGCGCCTATGGCAGGCTCAACCCTGAGAGGGGGAAGGACGGGGATTGAGAGCTCGCGTCCTTGGCTGCCGGTGACTCGAGGACGTCCGTCGCTCAAAATCCATCTCGCCTAGATGCAGATTCACCAAGCAAACATCCGTCTGTTTGTGAGATGGATGACTCCATAATTTCTTCGTCAGTGCTTCTTTGCATCACGGATTATCAGTAGCAATTACCCATCCCAAGTCTTTGACTCTCCCCTTGCTAATGAATTGATCGATTCAACCTAACTACTCTGTTATGCTATTCAGTTAACTTGCAGCACGATAGAACATAGGAAGGAGACAGGGATTCCGTTTCAAGGAATCCAGTCTCGTGTTCTTGAATCAGCCAATCAGGATCAGGTATTAATCGAGCTTTAGACTCTGCTGCATATGTAGGGATTTTGTCCAAATTCAGTGACGATCTACTAATTGCATAATTGAGTTTTTCTTTGATTTTGAACACACAGCTTGTCATATAAATTATCTATCTGGCAGTGATTAAAAAAAAAGAAAACAAGGGCATTAATTTATAGCATCACAATATTGTCTGTTTAAGATTTTTTTTTACCTTTTCTGTAGTGACAAATTATTGATTCTGAATTTCCGATGTTCGTGCATATTGGTGATTTTAATTTTGTGAGCATTATGGTAGACTCATATAACCTTTAATATGCCACTGGTTAAACAAATAAGAGAAACTGAAATCATCAGGGAACCATGGCAAATTCAAAAGGTGCTGCAATGAAACATGTAGCTTGTTCTCTATTATACAGTAGTTTTGTAAACTTCTAGTTACTATAATACATTTGAACATACTAAGCAGATGTGTTGTCCTGGTTCCTCTGTATTTAAAGTTTTAAACATACTGTAGACTTCACATGTATACCTAGATGCGGACTAACAATGCTCTCCACGTCTGCTCAATTCAGGAACGGGGATGGATTAATCTGACGGCAGCAATGCTATGAACAAGCATAATCAGGTCACCAAATCTGAAACTTTTCTCTAATAATATCAATGTGACAAATTCCAATTTTGTCGTGAGCTAGAGAGGACAAAATTCTTCTTGCTCAATTTTGTTTAAGTTACTGCCGGTGCTAATTGCTAGCACATCTTGTGCGGGCACATTCGGGTGGCTAATACTGGTGACTATCGAGTGGTACTTTCCTGGTGTGATACTGCCATGTGCTATTGAAATATCTAAGGACAACAAGTCGTGCAGCACAAATGAAAGAAAGCATGTTGAATTACTTGGTGGCTATGTCAATGATGATTATTTGAATGGTCATCTGGCAGTCAGTAGAGCACTTGGTGACTAGCGTCTCAAAGGGCATGGAAAAAATGGTGTGAGCCTTGAGGTCCCTTGGCCATGAGTTCCTGATAATAAGTAGTGATGGCATTTGGGACTCCTCAAATATTGTGTGGAGCAAAAGGAGTCCAGACGTCCAAACCAACACAAGTGTATGTATGTCAATTTCAGTAAACAATGGTGCCAATTTCATTCATCCAATTGCATGTGCAGGTGTTAATTTCATCCAGTTGCATGCACAAAATGGAAAAGCTGGAGCAGCTTGCTCTGAGGAACAGAGAACATGTAGTGTTTGTACCGAAGTAGAGTGTATGAATAGTAGTGTTTGTACTGAATTAGAGTGTATGAATAGAAAAAAATGCAATTTGTAAACCATAATACTAAGGAATGTATGCATGAATGTACTGGAGAATTTGACAAATGAAATAAAATAGAGCCTCCCATTTGTTCTGTTTGGAAGCTAAAGTATTCTGTTCATTTGGCTGAAAACTGAGAGTGATGCAGGTGTTATCTGTTCTGTCAGGTCCAAATCCAATTCGGCAGCATATTCCCATAAGGTAGCAGTTCATTGCAGGGTTTACCAACTCATGGAAGCGTAACTCAAAACTTGAAAACCATCAAGGTTACAACCTAAAGGTATTGTCACACCACATAATTGGCACATATTAATTACATTAATTGCTGTCTCTTATACACATCTAGATGTGTATGTGTTCTTGAATCAGCCAATCAGGATCAGGTATTAATCGAGCTTTAGACTCTGCTGCATATGTAGGGATTTTGTCCAAATTCAGTGACGATCTACTAATTGCATAATTGAGTTTTTCTTTGATTTTGAACACACAGCTTGTCATATAAATTATCTATCTGGCAGTGATTAAAAAAAAAGAAAACAAGGGCATTAATTTATAGCATCACAATATTGTCTGTTTAAGATTTTTTTTTACCTTTTCTGTAGTGACAAATTATTGATTCTGAATTTCCGATGTTCGTGCATATTGGTGATTTTAATTTTGTGAGCATTATGGTAGACTCATATAACCTTTAATATGCCACTGGTTAAACAAATAAGAGAAACTGAAATCATCAGGGAACCATGGCAAATTCAAAAGGTGCTGCAATGAAACATGTAGCTTGTTCTCTATTATACAGTAGTTTTGTAAACTTCTAGTTACTATAATACATTTGAACATACTAAGCAGATGTGTTGTCCTGGTTCCTCTGTATTTAAAGTTTTAAACATACTGTAGACTTCACATGTATACCTAGATGCGGACTAACAATGCTCTCCACGTCTGCTCAATTCAGGAACGGGGATGGATTAATCTGACGGCAGCAATGCTATGAACAAGCATAATCAGGTCACCAAATCTGAAACTTTTCTCTAATAATATCAATGTGACAAATTCCAATTTTGTCGTGAGCTAGAGAGGACAAAATTCTTCTTGCTCAATTTTGTTTAAGTTACTGCCGGTGCTAATTGCTAGCACATCTTGTGCGGGCACATTCGGGTGGCTAATACTGGTGACTATCGAGTGGTACTTTCCTGGTGTGATACTGCCATGTGCTATTGAAATATCTAAGGACAACAAGTCGTGCAGCACAAATGAAAGAAAGCAAGTTGAATTACTTGGTGGCTATGTCAATGATGATTATTTGAATGGTCATCTGGCAGTCAGTAGAGCACTTGGTGACTAGCGTCTCAAAGGGCATGGAAAAAATGGTGTGAGCCTTGAGGTCCCTTGGCCATGAGTTCCTGATAATAAGTAGTGATGGCATTTGGGACTCCTCAAATATTGTGTGGAGCAAAAGGAGTCCAGACGTCCAAACCAACACAAGTGTATGTATGTCAATTTCAGTAAACAATGGTGCCAATTTCATTCATCCAATTGCATGTGCAGGTGTTAATTTCATCCAGTTGCATGCACAAAATGGAAAAGCTGGAGCAGCTTGCTCTGAGGAACAGAGAACATGTAGTGTTTGTACCGAAGTAGAGTGTATGAATAGTAGTGTTTGTACTGAATTAGAGTGTATGAATAGAAAAAAATGCAATTTGTAAACCATAATACTAAGGAATGTATGCATGAATGTACTGGAGAATTTGACAAATGAAATAAAATAGAGCCTCCCATTTGTTCTGTTTGGAAGCTAAAGTATTCTGTTCATTTGGCTGAAAACTGAGAGTGATGCAGGTGTTATCTGTTCTGTCAGGTCCAAATCCAATTCGGCAGCATATTCCCATAAGGTAGCAGTTCATTGCAGGGTTTACCAACTCATGGAAGCGTAACTCAAAACTTGAAAACCATCAAGGTTACAACCTAAAGGTATTGTCACACCACATAATTGGCACATATTAATTACATTAATGGTCTGCAATTAGCAGTGCACAATCATACAAATTTGTCTTGCTTGTGGTGCATTTATTCATTGTACTAGCAATACAAAAGTTATCAAACTCCATAGCATCATCCTTTTAACATAGCAGCACTGACGTTGCTCCCTCAAACCAGACTGCAAGCATTCCTTTTCATATAGCAGCATCGACCTTGCTCCCTCCAACCAGAAGACTGCAAGTAGCGTTTTACATTAGTAGCAGGTGATAATGTGTGAAATACTTAATAACAAAGTGATTGGTTAAGAATGACAAGATGAACCTAGCTCATTCCTTGTTTGCTTTCTCAGGACAAGTTCTACGATCATGCAATCCAACCTTCTTGCATGCACTACACCTTCGTGGCTGTAGCATATTCTTTTTTCTTTGCTCATTCTTATTTTGTTGTCGCCCCTTGTCAACATGCCCCTTGATTCGTTTGATCCTCCCCTTTGAGCGGATATCATTTGGGGGATGGATGTCAACTTGCATTGGAATTGGACATCCTAAAATCTCTTCAAACTCTTCCATTCTACTTAGTTCTTTGGCTGGAACAATGTCACTTATTCTGTCCCCAAGTGCAAATACACCATCCCTTAAAACTTGCATAGCATCAAGTGAATTCTTAGCTTGAACGAATAGAGATTCCATCTTATTGCTTGTGTCTGAAATTAACTTGTGCATAATTGGGTTCACTGGATTATTGACCCTTTCCTCCAACAAGATACCATCTGGACTCAATACAGATTCTTTCTTGCAGTCCTTCCTGAACCTTTTTAGTACATAGATGCTTGGGAGTTCATCGATCTTGGCACTTCTAAGGGCATGGATAACATGCCGGCATGGAATTCCGTGTGTTTCAAAGAGCATGCATGAACATGAAGCAAACATTGTGGATGTATTGAGTTGAACCACCCTTACTTTTTTTGAATGATCAGATACTCTCAAGGTTTTCAACTCCCCATCCTTTTGCATGCTTTCAAAAACACAGTACTCTCTAGCAGCTAGCAACTCTTGCTGAAATTCTCTAAAGACCTCATGGGTGAACAACTCACTACCATGCTTTTCCATTACCCACGATGTCTTCAAGACAGGGGTTGTGTGGAGGGTCACATTATCAGCTTCTAGCTCCTTATGCCGCTGATCTTCCAATGCAGTATCAAACCTGAGCCAAAACTCAACCAAAGCATGCTTAAACCCAATGAAACGAGAGAAATAAGAATTGGCACTCTCCGACCTAGAAGTGGTCCTCAGAAGCCCCGACAAAGGAATGTCTCTAAAGTAAGCTGGTACCCATGATGATCTGATATCAAACCTCCCATCAAACCACTCATGGTCTTCCAATCCATAACGTATCATAATTCTTGCCCATCGATCCTCAAATTCCTCTGGAGTTTCAGAAGACCATACACATAATCTTAGAGATTCATGGAATTCTTCATCCTCCTTGAGGTCAGGGCCAACCTTATCAGGAACCTTTAGTAGTATGTGCCACATGCATAGCCTATGAACTGATGTTAGAAAAACGTTTTGTATAGCAGCCTTCATGCTAGCATCTTCATCTGTTATAATTACAGCAGGTTCCACACCACCCATTGCATTCAAAAATGTCTTGAACAACCATGTGTAGGATTCTATCTTCTCATTAGATAACAGTGCAGCCCCAAACAACACATTTGCCTTGTGATGATTCACTCCAGTGAAGGGTGTGAATATCATGTTGTACTCATTCGTGCTGTATGTAGAGTCGAAAGATACTAGATCCCCGAAATGAGAATAATTCTTCCTACAAGTGGCGTCCGCCCAAAATGCATGTACCAACCTTCCCTTCTCGTCAATGATATAATCAAAGTAAAATGCTGGATTTGCAAGCGCCTTTCTGCTCAGCTGGTCAACGAACATTTGAGCATCCGATGACTTTATTAAGCACCTTAACTTCCCGTGGTAATTCTGTAGGTCCCTTAATGTGCACCCAACATTCTCAAAACCGCCGAGGCCGACACGAAGGAAACGATATGCATCTGTAGTGCCAATGCTAGCTCTATGAAAATTGAACAATGTATTCTTCACCTTCTCACCAACTTCTCTATTTGATCTTATGAGATGCTGCTTATTAGGTGACACAAGTGCATGTGTATGCTCTTCCACAAAAGTGGTTATGATGTACTTACTTTCCTTGGTCCGTTTGAGGGCAATCATTGCCAGACATCCACATCGAGTGATTTTCCTTTCACATTTCCTTTTCCCGCTGCATTTCGGTTCAGATTGTGTCTCGTCTTTTGCCTTACGGAATCCTTCTCTTGAGCAATAGAAGCGCTTATTCGTCACCACACCATTCCTTGCCTTGTGCTGACCCACACGTACAGGAAACCCAACATGTGCAGCATAGGCTCTGTAGAACTCTTTGGCTAAATCAAGGTCCCCAAATGTCATGCCAACTGCTGGCTTTAAAGATTGGTCACATTCCGGCGTGTAAGATGATCCCTGCATAAAAACGCCATCCAATTTTATCTTTGGTACAGGCCAAATATCTTTTTAATACAGCGACAATAGACAATTTCTTACACAGAATGGTACACTCCATGATTTTTGTGGTGTTGTAAACGCTACTTTCTCATATTCTGGTATGACGGATGATCCCTGCATAAGAAAGGATGAACATATTACATGGTAAAATGAGATATTTCTATAAAAAACACAATACATTTTCTTACACTTAATGGCACATTCTGTGATTTTTGTGGGGTTGAAAGTCCCACACCCAAAGTGGGTTCCACTTGAACTATAGATTCTGCATCAGACAATGTATCACGCAAATCATGTGCTTTTTTTTGGAAAAGGGATACTTTATTAATTTTCAGTTGAATACATCGAGGTGATACATCCGCCTGAAAACACGTTCCCGGCCTCTGCCATTACAGCACACAACCCAATAAAAGTTTGAAACAAAGCCAGACACTACTAACAGCCAATCCTACGACTAGACTGCCATCCAAACGCCCGGCCAAAACAAGCCTTGGCCACTTGAACCAAGAAGAGCGACGCCGCTGCAAGAGTGTCCTTCAAAGATGGCGGTTGAAGGATAGCCCACGAACGGAGCCAATGCGACGTTGTGAATATAACCTGCAAAAAATTTGGAATTTTATTATCAAAAACCGCAGCGTTTCGACATCGCCAGATCGCCCAACATAAACGCAAATCATGTGCTGGAGGGTTGCTCAATTTAGAATTGAATTCCATCATTTCTGCAACATCAACACAAGTTGACAACAGAAATGAGAGCATGCAATCTTCTATTCTATTCAAACCATAAGGCTAGCTCAGTATCTGCACTCTGCAATAAATTTATAGTAAGAGGACCAGAAAAATACATGCATTTCAAACACCCAAAGGGAATTAAACCTAAATTTTGAAGCTAACCAGTTGTGCATGAAGATTCCTGGTAGCGAACTACTGAATTGGAGTGCAGAATTCTTGCACCACCTTAGCTTTTTCTCTTAATAGAAAATGAATTTTTTGAAATCTGAAATTTTAAGTTCAAGTAACTCCCATACCGAGATGAAACTGGTATGGGAGAACTAAACCAGTTGATAACATTTACAGTAACTTTCCACCTGTTTTAAGTCAATTTAGTTTGTTTTGTAAGTTACATGGAGTTTAGCTTAATCAAGCATGTATCCCTGAATTTCTAAATGGCAGGCAGGTATACACATCCCTGAAATTTTGAATTGAATAGCTAGCAGAAAAATGAGTGGATGACCTACAGGAATTGATGCCAACAACATCATTGCAAAATCCCTTCAGAGGCACAAGTTATCCTTTATTTTTTTCAGGCTGATGCTACTAACTAACAAATCATGGTTTGTACTGATAAAGCTCCTCTCGAACAGGTAAACAATGCCCAAAAGGATATCACAAGCTCAGTGAGATAACCCAAACATCAGTCTCAGATTTACAGTAATTTTCACCCCATTTAACTTCACATGAATCATATTGAGATTTATATCTTACTCAAGGTACAGGTCCCTTCCAAATCCAATCTGCCACGAATGTGGTATATGGTTCATGAACAGAAGATCAAACAGAAAAAAACTAAGTGGATGGCATACACTACCCAATAGCAGTGCCACAGGATTAAAGAATGCCACATTACTTAAACCAGGCATCCGGAATGTAGACCAACTTTATGTTCACTTTATTGTCACATATTTCTACATGCCCACAAAAAAGACAGCTCTCTAACATGATTTTAATTGGTTCAGTAGCCAGGCCACACTGAAGCATCTTCTAAAAGTAAAATGTGTAACGTAGCTGCATCACGAGATGCACCGGTATCGCCGAAAGGGTTGTGCGGGCGAGGGTTGCTCTGCCCACCTTCGCGATGAGGTCACCCTTCCAGGCTGGTATCCCCGCGGCGACCCTGTCAACGATCCGCTGTTCATCCGTCCGGGACAGCCTTCCAAGTGACAGCGGTGCCCCCAAGTAAGGCACCGGGAAGTCCTGCCGTCTGCAGGGGAATACCTCCTGGATTGCCGCGACCTGCTCCTCGGAGCAGCGTATAGGGGTGATGACGCACTTGTCAATGTTCGTTGCCAGACCGGATGCCCCCTCAAAAGTCAGCAGCAGGCGACGTATGCAGTTGAAGTCCGAAGGCAAGGGTGAGAGAGAGGAAGATGACCAGATCGTCGGCGTAGATGGACGTCCTGCACTTGACGACGTTTTGGCATAATGGCACCAGGAACCCCTCGGAGTCAGCAAGTGCAATCATGGAGACCTCCATCACGATGATGAAGAGGTACGACGATAGCGGGTCTCCCTGCCTCAGGCCCCGGGCGTGGCAGATGCGTCTTCCCGGGCGGCCGTTGACGAGCACCCGCGTACTGGCGGTGGAGAGCATGGCTGAGATCCAGTCGCGCCACCTTTGAGGAAATCTCGCGTGTGCCATAACCTCCAGGAGGAAGGGCCACGCCACAGTGTCGAATGCCTTCGCAAGGTCAACCTTCAGGAGCACCATCGGTACTTTCCTCGCGTGCAGCCAACGACAGGCAAGCTGCACTGTTCTGAAGTTGTCATGGATACGGCGTCCGCGGATGAACGCGGTTTGGTTACGGCGCACCAGCTCCGGCAGCCAGGGTGCGAGCCTCAGCGCTAGGCATTTTGCGAACAGCTTGCCGACTGAATGGATTAAGCTGATGGGGCGGTAATCCTTGAGTCCTGCAGGGTCGTCGTTCTTGGGTAGGAGGACCATGCAGGCCTCATTGACGCAAATCATGTGCTGGAGGGTTGCTCAATTTAGAATTGAATTCCATCATTTCTGCAACATCAACACAAGTTGACAACAGAAATGAGAGCATGCAATCTTCTATTCTATTCAAACCATAAGGCTAGCTCAGTATCTGCACTCTGCAATAAATTTATAGTAAGAGGACCAGAAAAATACATGCATTTCAAACACCCAAAGGGAATTAAACCTAAATTTTGAAGCTAACCAGTTGTGCATGAAGATTCCTGGTAGCGAACTACTGAATTGGAGTGCAGAATTCTTGCACCACCTTAGCTTTTTCTCTTAATAGAAAATGAATTTTTTGAAATCTGAAATTTTAAGTTCAAGTAACTCCCATACCGAGATGAAACTGGTATGGGAGAACTAAACCAGTTGATAACATTTACAGTAACTTTCCACCTGTTTTAAGTCAATTTAGTTTGTTTTGTAAGTTACATGGAGTTTAGCTTAATCAAGCATGTATCCCTGAATTTCTAAATGGCAGGCAGGTATACACATCCCTGAAATTTTGAATTGAATAGCTAGCAGAAAAATGAGTGGATGACCTACAGGAATTGATGCCAACAACATCATTGCAAAATCCCTTCAGAGGCACAAGTTATCCTTTATTTTTTTCAGGCTGATGCTACTAACTAACAAATCATGGTTTGTACTGATAAAGCTCCTCTCGAACAGGTAAACAATGCCCAAAAGGATATCACAAGCTCAGTGAGATAACCCAAACATCAGTCTCAGATTTACAGTAATTTTCACCCCTTTTAACTTCACATGAATCATATTGAGATTTATATCTTACTCAAGGTACAGGTCCCTTCCAAATCCAATCTGCCACGAATGTGGTATATGGTTCATGAACAGAAGATCAAACAGAAAAAAACTAAGTGGATGGCATACACTACCCAATAGCAGTGCCACAGGATTAAAGAATGCCACATTACTTAAACCAGGCATCCGGAATGTAGACCAACTTTATGTTCACTTTATTGTCACATATTTCTACATGCCCACAAAAAAGACAGCTCTCTAACATGATTTTAATTGGTTCAGTAGCCAGGCCACACTGAAGCATCTTCTAAAAGTAAAATGCTTAATGTAGCTGCATCTAAATAACATGTATCTAGGGGAAATAATAAACAAGCATCCTACCTCTCATGTAGGTAAAGAATCAGTACTGCTGGAAGATTAAAACTATATATCATCACAAAAACACACCTTTGATTGATATATACCTTGGACGATGTAGCAGGTATGGAGCAAGGCATTGAGCAAATCAGTAATGGCAAGATGTCAATCGCGAGCTGGGCAGGTGCTGAAGTCACCACCGGCATCACCCGTCAGTTCCGCACAAGTCTTCATCGCTGCCGCGCATGAGTCCCAGTCCCCGTTGCCTAAAACTCAAACCCTTCTAAGAGCACATCCCTGTCCTGACGTATCTAAAATTCCATTAGAAGATCAATAGAAGGAGATGATTAGAGCAGAGAAGTGGAGCTGGCGTGGAGCCACAGCCGGACCTCAAACCTAGCTCAATGCAGATTGAAATTTGGGTGTGGTGGTCCACTTGTGCAAGCAACCGGACCTCAAACCTAGCTCAATGCAGATTGAAATTTTGGTGCTGTGGTCCACTTGTACAAGCAAAGGCGGCTAGGCGAGGAGGAAGCTTGCGAGGTAAGGATACTGGGCAATCGATGGAGCAGAGAGGAGAGGTCAGAGAGGAGCTTTTTCCAGAATATTCCATCAAACAAGGTTCTTAATGTAAAATGTTCCAAGTAGAAAGCGGGGTCTCATCGCAAAATGCACTTGGGATTCAGGAGTTCATCTCAGCAGCACGTTTCGCATCAGACGGTTGAGATTCAGGTTTCCACCCTTGCACCCATTACCTGGTTTCCACCCGATATTTACCCAAAAAAAATGACTTCACAATTGATATGTTCATTTTGGTTGCAGTTGGATAATTTTCACATCTATGACCCGATTGATATATGCAACCAACATTTCTTTTCTTTTTTCGATCGAGCTATAATATATTCTAGTATTTGTTCATTTTTCAATCTTTCTGTTCATCCATTATCGAGTATAATTAAAGCGTTTGCAATGGGTGCAAATAAACATATAATGAGTATCAGTTTTATCATGCTTTCCACCAAAGACACACATATATGACTACTGTATACCATGGGCGGACCCAGTGCCCGGCAAGCCTAGGCAATTGCCCAGGCTCCTTCTGAATGCTGAGTGCACCAATATGTGTACGCGGAGATTTATACTATTATTTAGGGCATACAATCTTAGTTCCAAATCGAGAAATTGTCTTGTATTTGTGGCCAACGCGGGGGCATCGAAAGGGAGTGCTTGCTGCAGCCGGTGCCCAACGACTAGACATGCTTGAGCACGTGCGCAAGCTAGTGCGGCCCTTTGCCTGGCGTTTGCAACATCTTGATCTCAAACGAATTGATCTCTTGATTGCAGATAGGTAGAGCGGTAGGTTAGCGAGACTTGCAACGAATATCTATTTCTTCTCTTATTTTTTAGTGAATAATTATACTGGATTGATGGATCATTGTAACTTCCCTTCATCTTGCCTCATTAACTTATCAAAGATATAACATTAGTAGTCGAAATATTTATACCAACTTCTTATTGATTGCTATATTCGCCCAGGCTTAGAACAATCCTGGGTCCGCCACTGCTGTATACGCATGAATGCTGTAAATTTCCACGAGAGATGAAGGGCAAAACGAACGACCAGCAATCTTTGGCGTCGAATCTGAGGGATATGAATAATTTAGAAACGATAATATACTTTCCATACCACAGTGCACAGACATCCATTGTCGTCTAGTCCGGTTAGGATATCTGGCTTTCACCCAGACGACCCGGGTTCAAATCCCGGCAATGGAATATTTTTTTCGCACTTTATTTTTTAATTCTTTTCGTTCTAGTTTGTGCTGGGTTATATGTCTTCCCTCAGATTGTTTTTCTCTCAATAATTTTTTCGTTCATGAGTTTTTTGTTTAATTCTTATTCGTTCATGACTTCCTCTTAAGTCTTGACTTTCGATGCATCTACCGGTCTCACCAGTCCAACATACGAACAAAGAGTATCTGAGCGGCGTGCCTGCATGCTCTCTGTGCTTCCAATCAATCAGTGCCGACTTCAGCGAGACAAGAACAAGATGAACAAGCGTTTTGGCATAAGTGGTTTCTGATGAGGAGAGCCCCACCAGGCCACCACTGCAGCAAACATTCAGCCGAGCTCTTAGCTTCAAAGTCAGAGAATAAACAGTGGGATTGTATCTGGTATACGGAGTTCAATTTTACAGGTTTAGACCTTATAGGAATTCTACCATAGACTTTAGATTCCAATCCCCTGCCTCGAATTACAGCAAAATCAGCGTACTGCAGCTCTCTGACTTACATCCATGATCCATGGAGTTCAGAGATCCTCTTCCCTGACTTTGCGTCTCCTGAAGTCGATTCACTGCCATGTGGGAACGTCAGCTGCCCAAACTGAAGGAACTAGTTCCAAATAAAATACCAACTTTGCAGCTCTACTGCTTTCCTTTACTTAGGTACATAAGCTCTCCTAAAGGAAATTAATCGTCAGGGCTGTTTTTGCTTGACATCGATACCTAATCTAGGTTATTCTGTACTAAATATATGTTAACATAAAACAACAAAAAAAAACTTTATGCTGGTTGTTCCATTTGTTCAAAATAGTACCACATCGTTGAATCGAATGAAATAAAAAAAAATAAATATAAATGAAACACAAAATCAAACTGGTTACTGACCCTTTAAGGACTACATAATAACTTATTTGGATGAGGATTAACATCTCTTTAGATTTTTAGTACATGTAGTTCATACACCAAATAGATTTCTCCATAACTTAGATTAAAAAATAAAAGACAGTTAATAGTAAATAAAAAAATGACTAATGCTGTAATATAGAATTGATATACTGAAAGAATTAACGCGCTCTGTTGCATCGGTCCATAGTTGAGGTAAAAAATAGAAGACAAAATTACAATAAGTAATTCGGGTGTATCTAAAACTCAATTGTAATATGGACCAAACACAGAGAGCAAGCAGTAAGAAGAGGGGGAAGGCAAACAAAAACACAAGCAAAATGAAACTGTACGAACCATAGTCTTGGGCCACACGTGAACAATATCGTGAATATTGTGGTAGTTCATAGGGCCTATGCAACACTATCAAAGGCCCAGAGAGCACTCTAGTACATGTTGAATATCATGTTGTTCATTACTGGATAGGATTCAATCATTAATGTTTTTTTCCTTTAATCATTGTTGAGCTGGCCCAGGAGCCAAACTAGGCCGAAACCTATTGCATCGTCGTCCCGCGGAAAACATGGGCTGCTGCTTCGCGCGGGTTGCTGAGAGAAAATCAGCCCGCAGAAACTCCCGCGGCCCACCTGCTTCGGCTCGGCTCGGCCCAACAAGGCCCACCCAACCCGCACCTCCCTCCCCGCACACCGAGGCGACGCACGTCACGCCAGCCACCCGCACCCAACGAACAGCTGCTTCTTCTTCTTCCTCCCCCATCTGCCCGTCTTCGGATTGGAGCGGCGGGGAGGACGCGCATCGGGAATCGGAATCGATCTTTTTCCTCGGTAAGGCGCCCTACATCTTCAATGGATCTTTTCCCCCTTCTTCTGTTCTACAAGTCAACAAGTTCTGTTCTTTAGGATAGCAGAAATTTCTTGATAATCTTTCGCGGCCGCCGCGATTTAGGAATCAAATCTAAATCTTTCTTAATTCCTATCAGCTGGCCGCCGCGAGTTAGGAATCAAATCTAAATCTTTCTTAATTCCTATCAGCTGCTCGCGGATTTGGCGGATTCAGCTCACGGTGGAGTTTTACCGATCCGGTCCGTACATCTACCGTGTCCGAATAAAATCCTCTTCTTGGTCTCCTTTGACGCGAGATTTATTTGATTGAACTATTCCTGTCTGCCTCGCGGTGCGGGCAGTTTTGCAGCTCGCAGAAAGGAAAGCATAGAATCTGAGAAGCTCCTGAATAGCAAGTAGACGGCGGGGGAGAGGATGGAGTTTGAAAGGAAGCCCCGGAGGCTGCTAGACCTCTGCATCCAGAAGTTCACCGACAACCTCCGCTACGTGGTCCGTGTCGACGGCATCGAGACGGAGCTGCTCAAGCGCATCCTGCCGCACTGCACGCTGGAGCAGCTCGACCGCATCGAAAGCCGCACTGAGGTCGGTGTCCCTGCGATGTTCTCTCAGACTCTTTCTTGGGAGATTATAGATTGTGATTCCGTGTGCTTGTGTGTTTGGCTTGTTTGGAACAGATGGATCTCACCGAGATAACTGATTCGCTGTGGAAGCGATTCTTTCAGCGGGAATTTGGCGAGGAGCAAACGAACAGGGTTATCAAGAAAATGAAGCAGTGTAACCAAAAGTACAAGTGGAGGGAGCTCTTCAAGGTAAAACGCTGTTCTTTCTTCATTTGCTTGTACTTTTGGTTGCCTTACCTTTAAGGACCTGAAAACGGTCAGCAATGGAACTATAATTAGGAAGCAAATGTAAGAGGTGTCCCTACTCTTTTTAGCGAAGGTTATCAATACCGTTGGCAACAGATTTGCTCAAAAGAGGAAAAACTGACATGAGCCGTCTAGATATTTTTGCTAGCACAGTAAAGGGATCCACTCCCCTCGAGGTCGTCTCCAGGGCGACGTAGGGGGCGACACAGCCCCCACCAACTAGCGCTCCTCCTCAGCCTCGAACACCGCTGCTGCCGCTGGCCGGCGGGAGCACCAAGCGGTGCTTGCCTGCTGTTCTCCTGCTTCCCTTCTTCGTCTTCTAGCCCCTTCGTCTTCAAATGCTGGGTGGCGGGACCATGATCCCCTCTCTTGGATCTCCTCGTCTCCTATCGTTGGCTCTCCCTCCTTTGAGGCTTCCTCCCCTCCAAGGACGTTGGTGGGCTTCGATTGGGTCCCGAACATGCTCAATTACAATGTAACCACGGCCGTCGTCTGTCCAATTCGACTCGAAGCTTAATGGCTGCATGTGGAATGGAGATCACCGGAGTAGCCTCTTGGTGGTGGCATTGGTTGGCAAACAACGACATGCTTTCATCATGGGAGTTTTGTTTCCTTATCTGTGTGTGGTGTAGTTGTCATCTACTCTTGCGTGCGTTGTTTGTGTGAGGGTGTCCGTGTGTTCTCTGTTTTAAGCTTGAATTGGAAAATACACCATGCCTGAAACTTCGCCTGAGCAGCATGTTTTATTGCTGTCCTCAATGCAATCTCTGTTGTAACCTCAATGCAATCTGTTGTAACCACTAGATGTGTACAAAATTGGTTACTGGGTGTTTTGTATGTTTACAATGGATTGCCTTCATCCTGTAGTAATTTGTACGTGTAACTTTTCAGGTGAAAACAGAGAGGCAAAAGGAAGTTGAAGATCAGATGCTTGAGAAAATCACAAAGAAGTTTCAGGCAGAGAAAGCTGGTGAGAAGACTTCTTACCATGGTGTTAGATTTAGTTCTACTTGACCAACTCAGCCTAGCTTGAATTGGAAAATACACATTGCACACAGCACGCTTGACTTTTGAAGTCGTTAGTTCATTGTCATTACAATAAAAGGATATCACTCATACTTGTTTTCCTCTGAATTTTGTGCAGAGAAACAAAGCAAGCAAATTAAACTTTGTACAAAGGTGCCTCCAAACAACAAAAGAAGTTTCTGGGGAGGTGATTTCCTGTTTCTATTTCTGCTGAATTTTGGCCTGCAAATGAACAGCTGCTTCTTCTTCCTCCTCGCGCCGTCCTCCTTCCTCCCCAATCTGCCCGTCTTCGGATTGGAGCGGCGGGGAGGACGCGCATCAGGAATCGGAATAGATCTCTTTCGTCGGTAAGGCGCCCTACATCTTCAATGGATCTTTCCCCCTTCTTCTGTTCTACGAGTCAACAAGTCCTGTTCTTTAGGATAGCGGAAATCTCTTGATAAGCTTTTGCAGCCGCCGCGAGCAAGGAATCAAATCTAAATCTTTCTTGATTCCCATCAGCTGCTCGCGGATTCGGTGGCTTGAGCTCACGGCGGAATTTTAGTATTTTACCGATCCGGACCGTACATCTACCGTGTCCGAATATAATCCTCTTCTTGGTCTCCTTTGATGCGAGATTTATTTGATTGAATTATTCGTGTCTGCTGCGCGGTGCGGACAGTTTTGCAGCTCGAAGAAAGGAACGCATAGAATCGGAGAAGCTCCTGAATAGCAAGTAGACGGCGGGGGAGAGGATGGAGTTTGAAAGGAAGCCCCGGAGGCTGCTAGACCTCTGCATCCAGAAGTTCACCGACAACCTCCGCTACGTGGTCCGTGTCGACGGCATCGAGACGGAGCTGCTCAAGCGCATCCTGCCGCACTGCACGCTGGAGCAGCTCGACCGCATCGAAAGCCGCACTGAGGTCGGTGTCCCTGCGATGTTCTCTCAGACTCTTTCTTGGGAGATTATAGATTGTGATTCCGTGTGCTTGTGTGTTTGGCTTGTTTGGAACAGATGGATCTCACCGAGATAACTGATTCGCTGTGGAAGCGATTCTTTCAGCGGGAATTTGGCGAGGAGCAAACGAACAGGGTTATCAAGAAAATGAAGCAGTATAACGGAAGAGCGCAATACAAGTGGAGGGAGCTCTTCAAGGTAAAAGCACTGTTCTTCCTTCATTTGCCCGTACTTTTGGTTGCCTTGCCTCTAAGGACCTGAAAACGGTCCGCAATGGAACTAGAATTAGGAAACAGATGTAAGAGGTGTCCCTACTCTTTTTAGCGAAGGTTATCAATACCGTTGGCAACAGATTTGCTCAAAAGAGGAAAAACTGACATGAGCCGTCTAGATATTTTTGCTAGCACAGTAAAGGGATCCACTCCCCTCGAGGTCGTCTCCAGGGCGACGTAGGGGGCGACACAGCCCCCACCAACTAGCGCTCCTCCTCAGCCTCGAACACCGCTGCTGCCGCTGGCCGGCGGGAGCACCAAGCGGTGCTTGCCTGCTGTTCTCCTGCTTCCCTTCTTCGTCTTCTAGCCCCTTCGTCTTCAAATGCTGGGTGGCGGGACCATGATCCCCTCTCTTGGATCTCCTCGTCTCCTATCGTTGGCTCTCCCTCCTTTGAGGCTTCCTCCCCTCCAAGGACGTTGGTGGGCTTCGATTGGGTCCCGAACATGCTCAATTACAATGTAACCACGGCCGTCGTCTGTCCAATTCGACTCGAAGCTTAATGGCTGCATGTGGAATGGAGATCACCGGAGTAGCCTCTTGGTGGTGGCATTGGTTGGCAAACAACGACATGCTTTCATCATGGGAGTTTTGTTTCCTTATCTGTGTGTGGTGTAGTTGTCATCTACTCTTGCGTGCGTTGTTTGTGTGAGGGTGTCCGTGTGTTCTCTGTTTTAAGCTTGAATTGGAAAATACACCATGCCTGAAACTTCGCCTGAGCAGCATGTTTTATTGCTGTCCTCAATGCAATCTCTGTTGTAACCTCAATGCAATCTGTTGTAACCACTAGATGTGTACAAAATTGGTTACTGGGTGTTTTGTATGTTTACAATGGATTGCCTTCATCCTGTAGTAATTTGTACGTGTAACTTTTCAGGTGAAAACAGAGAGGCAAAAGGAAGTTGAAGATCAGATGCTTGAGAAAATCACAAAGAAGTTTCAGGCAGAGAAAGCTGGTGAGAAGACTTCTTACCATGGTGTTAGATTTAGTTCTACTTGACCAACTCAGCCTAGCTTGAATTGGAAAATACACATTGCACACAGCACTCTTGACTTTTGAAGTCTTTATTACAATAAAAGGATATCACTCATACTTGTTTTCCTCTGAATTTTGTGCAGAGAAACAAAGCAAGCAAATTAAACTTTGTACAAAGGTGCCTCCAAACAACAAAAGAAGTTTCTGGGGAGGTGATTTCCTGTTTCTATTTCTGCTGAATTTTGGCCTGCAAATCTATTCTTTCCAGTGTCAATCTAAGATCTATGTTTTTGCAGGAGGTGGACCTAGCAGTCTATCCAATTCAAGCTACAAGAGCCCTATAATGAAAAAAGCCAGGTTGGAGGCTAACAGGTAATTGTTACTATTGAAATTAAGATCATAAATTGAATTGCAATTTCTGAATCTGTCTAACTCTGATTTGCAGTCGGGCAAGATTGCAGTCTGCTATCCAAAAGAATACTTTTGCGAGGTTTGTCCCATCACTATCCCATCGCACTACATAATGGTTTCAGAAAATGCATAATGGTTTCAGAAAATGCACTACATAATGGTTTCAGAAAATGCACTTCAGGTTTGAAAAAAAAAAGTAATTTCAACCTCTCATGTTACAGGTCATCTCAGCCAATGAGGACAACCTCTTTGAGTGGACAGCCAGTGAGAACAACCACCATTCATAGACCCAATTCAACCGTCACCATCACCAAGCCAATTGATTCAAACAGGCAAATTCAGAACAGCAGATCAAAATTCTAGAGGTTTTGGTGATCAATGGCTTGTTCAACTTCAGAGCTCATGTGGCCTCAGCAGAACGAATCTCCTTTGTACAAGCTGTGTTACTTGTCATTACATGAAGCTCTCGTGCCCTCAGAAACCTGTCTTATGCTTTTGCCCAGCTGAGGACTTGCTGTTGTATCTTAAAGGTGCAGCCATTTGGCAAAAGAGAAACGCACCAACTATGACATGTAAGGGCATTATTAATATTTGTAACAAGAAGGCATGTTTCTCTTATTAAAGAAAAAGAAGGCATGTTTCTTAGTTTCGCTAGTTAGCTGACTGGGTCATGAATTTTACAGAGAATTCTAGAGTTAGTCACAAGTTAGAGTTAGTCACAAGTTAAAGAAGCCCTGACATAAGCATTCATTTCCACATGCAATACACTGCAAAACTCATGCAGTGTAAAATGTAACACAGCTCACTGAGCCATCAATTGAAGAACTAAAGAATCTGTAGAATGGAAAATTTATATTAAAGAAACATTTACAGTCTTACAACAGAAGAATAACAAAGAAGAATTAGTTTTTACATGAGCAAAGCTCATCTGATAAGAAAATATGGGTCAAAACTTGAGGCCACTTGGTCCTCTGGCTTATCTGGGCACCTGAACCTCTCATGTGCGAGTTTTACAAGAACATAAAGGTTGGATATCAATGGGTTCTTGAGGAACGGTGAGATAAACCCATCAAGGTTTGAAAATTCTTGCAAATAAGTTACATGGCTGTCCAGTTTCTCCAGAGAACCTGATGGTGCGAGCACATATAAGCCTAACAGATCTGCATAAACTGATATGAACACATCCTTATGGTTACCTATACCGCCAATCCAATCAGTTTTCCCCTCTTTCTCAATATAGCCACTGGTTAGTGATGTGAGCTGGTTCAAAAAGCTCTCCCGCCACTTCTGCAAGAACAATTCAGTTTTTCCTCCTGTTTCCATCTGATCTTTGGACTGCAAAAGCTTTTGTATATTAAAACAGCAGATTTGACATATCAACAGCTTTTCCTCATGATGGTTATCTATTTCTTTATCAAAAATTTGACGGACCAAATCCCCACGGGAGTTCAAAGTGTTTCCAGTATCTAAGATTATTCTTAGCAAGTACTTGATGTATTTCAGCCAGTGGCCAAACAAAGAAGTGAGATAATCAAAGCTCAATTCAATAACTCTATCAACTTGTAGTGGCGTGGAATTATCACAGAAGGTACTAGCTGAACCATTTGCGATTATTTTCTGAACATTCTTTGCAAGGTTTTGTCTCAGATAGTTATCTTCATCCTCCAACAACTGAATGCATATGAACCATAAGTCAAGTATCATGCATGCATAGAGACTGATAAATTCAGAAACACTAGCTTCAATGCATTTCTCTTTGATACGGCCTTCATCACATTCTGAAGGGAAGCACAGGTTGGACACAGATGAAGCAACGAAGTTTGCTTCTTCAAGAAGACCAGAAGCAACAATTGCCTCAGCGGCAGCACGTCGAGCATTCACAGTTTCCGATGGTGCACTTTGGTTCTTGACAAGAGTGACAAAGAAGTTTACTCTAATCATGGCATCAGACAGTCTGTTCCCTTCATTGATTTTGACAAAGGATCCAGAGAGCTCACTAGTCTTGAGCCCATCCATTGGAAGACCATTCCTGAGTAATTTGGCAAACCATTTCATGCACATACCCATGCAACATAGAATTATTTCTCTGGTTTTTGCATGTGACATGGTTCTGTTCAAATGAACTAGTCTGTCCCAGAAGGATAAAATTGTGCTGGAATCTTCTCCATTGTTGAATGGGGATTCCATGTTCCACAAAAAGATGATCTTTATATTATAATAAAGGTACTTAGGGTGTTCTTCCACAAATAAGCGTTCCATTAACACATGCTGCAGATTAGCTCCTGCCCATTGGTGCAAAATGTTTTTACTATGACCATATCTGATTGATTTTGTGAACTGAAGAATCCTCTTCAGCACTGTAATTCTAACATCATATGTAGGATCAGTGAGACATGACATAATCTCCTTATGTAGTTCAGGTAGGGAGACCTCCCTATGCATTGCCGAAATGATTGAAATGGGTTCACCAAGTATTTGGAACTGAATGTCTTCCTCAGAAGTTTCATCATTTCTCTTAGAAAGACCAACACAGCTGAAAAATGATTCAGTTGCTTGTTGTTGAAGTTCAATCCGGGTTGGATCATGAAATGCATACTGGTTTGATATTGCACTGTTCAAGCACTGGGAGCTCAACTCTAACAGCAGTGTCTGGATGGCTTCAGTATGTCTGCTTTTCCCTGTCCTTGCAACATCAAGCATGAGATCCAATACCCGCAAGTAAGATGTACTTACAACAGGGCATGTGCATAACTTGGTGCTGCCAAGCCAACAACATCTTGACAGAACCTCTATTAATTGGCCAATAATCTGATCTTTCTTGCTACTGTCTGTCAGACCTCTAAAGTTGTTATCCAGAAGAGAAGACAGCTGGAGCAAAAGGCCATGGATTGAATTGAATGAAGATGACTTAGAAAACCGAAGTGAATTTCCATATCCATTTTCAATATTAGCTGATATGGGAGGGTCAGAAAACTGAGAACCGTGGGAAACCACTTCATGTTTTTCATTAGGCAAGTTACCCAGTATATCACTAACAACTTGCTGCAGTCTCTCATTAGATACCAAACCAATTAATGCCCTTGATGCCAGGACACGAACCCGGTAGTTACTCTGTGTAGCACATCTTTGGATGAAAGGCAAAAGCAAAAAAGGGTCTAAAGAATCATCAGTTCCACAGCTTATAGGCGATGGCTTCAACCTCGATAGAAGAATAAGAATAGGACAAAGGCTAGGGTGTATGGCTTTCACAATGTGTGATTCCAACTTGCTACAAACTCCATCAGCTAGCAGTTCAGTTGCAATTCTCAGTTCACTAGAAAGAAAAGGATGAAGTGCTGGGTACCTACATAAGAAAGCAAAGCATACATTTCAATTAAACAGATGCCTCCACCTAGAATTGCAAATTAGTTCGAGCACTCTGAATATAAACATTTCCCTAAAAACAAGCATGATAGAAAAATAATGAACATGATGCCAAATTTTTTTTTTCTGTAGATTCACCAATATACTCCCTCCAGTTCAGAATTCATTACATTCTTGCCCTCCAGTTCAGAATTCATTACATTCTTGCCCTACATTTATACTACATTGGAAAGAGATACATCATTTATTTGTGAGTGATTGCATTTATTTAGAAAGGGAAAGAAAGGAAGAAATAGGGGATTTGCCTAGAAGGATGACATGTATTTTGAGAGAAGCTGAGAAGGAACATGTATTTTGTATCGTGTAGAAAAGACTGAAGTGCTGAACTGTTTTTCACAAATAAAAGTAAATGCAGTATACATCAAATGAACACAATTACCACATTGCAAACCATATAGAAATGCATTCAACTTGCCTATGGAAGAATTCAAGGCCAGTTAATGATCGCCGTGCTGATTCACGTTTCTGCACATTCAGAAACCCAACCATGCGACGAACCAGTGCAGTGTATGCAAGGCAAGCTGCATTGCGCACTTCCCAGTAGGGAGATGAAAACGCACGAATTGCAACTATTGTTGCCTCAGCGCTGAAACCAGAAGTGTCGGTTGCCAAATTTGTATCATTAAAGGCAGCTCTAAGCACATTGAACACATGAACCGTGGGAACAACACCCTCATCTCGGCTTTTAGATAGATTCCCACTAGAATGTGCATTTGCAGTAGCTCCTGATTGCGATTCACATAGCTCCCCAAGACCATCTTTCATTGTTCCAGACTTCTGGTTGCTGTCTTTCTGAAATTTAGCTAAAGATGTATTAGCAAATTCTATCAACCATTCTAGTGCCCTTGGAAGTAGCTTCTTTGGTGTTCCTTCTGGCTCCGCGAGGAACAGGGCCATAAATGCAGCAGGTATTCCTGCACTCCTCCTTAGCAAATCATCTACAGTTTGCCCTCTAGCAACTGTCCTATCCATCAGTAGCACCATCCACGATTCTGTCATTTGGCATAGCCTGTACATTAAGACAGAAAGATCCTCAGAAACGAGGATACAAGTTATCAAAAGGTTATATTACACATAATACACAACTGTGTATTCTAGTTTAGGTAAATAAATCAACTCCAGTACTCTACATGCATGCAAATTTAGAATCGGGTTCAATAAAAATCACACCTAAGTACTAACATCTATTAGGTATGCCATTCATAATAACTCAAACATCCGTTAGAAGGCAAAGTTTTACTTTGGCAGTTCAGAATAAAACTTCAGAATGTAGCAAATTTATTGATGTCCGTGGTTAATATATATGCATCAGCATGCGAATAAATTTATTCATGAGATATGATTGTACCACAACTGATTAAACATTTGGAAGGTGCATGAACGTCCCATTCTCAGAAAAACAGGGGATGGAAATATTTGAATGTAAACAAGAACTTTAGTATCAGGTTTATGCTCATGAAGCCCCATTCGTTAGCTGAAGCGATTCAGCAAATGGCCTCACTGAGCATTCAACATACCTTGAATCATTTGAGCAAAGGAGACGATTGCAAAGGGCAGTAAGCCCAACCCTTGTCTTATCTATTGCACCATTATGCTTCATTTTGAGAAGAACTTGTAAAAAATGGCCACCCATCGTCTCTAGCTCCTCCACATCAAGAATTTCTTCTGACAAGCTTGTCTCAGCACTGTCAAGAAAACCATCCTGAGACGAATTTGAATGAGAACAGCCAGGCAATGGAATTTTACTGATGATGGTTCCAAAAAGTAGGCTAACCTGAAATGGAAAATGTAAAGTTACATCATAGAGGAGACATTTAGACCACTGCATTGCAACAGTAACATAAAACTGAAAAAGTACGCAGTTTCTTGAAAACAAGATGTTGCCAATCTAATGAGTTAATCAAATTGTGGACTAAAGCCTCACAAGAAGCCTTTCAATAAACACAACATTCCAGTGACCAGAAGCATATTTTCTAAAACCTCCCTACTAGAAAATTAGAGTTCATAACATACTCATGTTACAATTATAGTAAATCATAGCTAGTTGAATTTGTCTAGTACCTCAATTTTTATCTGAAAAAGGAGTAAGAAAAATGAATCTGCTGAAAAGTCAAGATGAATATATGGTAAGGAATCAACCCATTACCTCCTTCATAGCAAGCCAACAACCGACCATAACGACCTGATCAGCTGGTTTGCCATTACTTCCTGGTTTTGCATTCTTCTCTTCTTTTTCTGAACCAGTAGTAGGTTGATCCTCATATATATCTGAGAGGAAGGAACCATCATCAATCACGTCATCCATATCATATGGCATATACCATGCATCAGAAGAAACCACCCAGAGAGCCAGCGAAGTTACACGCATTATGAGTTGAAGAAGCCTTTCTACAAGGCACCTCATTTCAGAAACACATGATTGAACTAACTCAGAGTTCCAATCCAGCTCATCAAATGTGTAGCGCAGGGTAAGCAGAACGCCATGAACAAAGCTTTTCTTGCATGCTTCAGAAAGATCCCTCTCACCCTCTTCGACAACAGCACATAGCCATTGAATGAGTGAAGAAATATACTGTGCAACTGGGTTTTGACTAGTAACAACTTCTGAATCTCCATTCATAGATTGTGTGTAACATTCAAGGCAATTACTTTCTTTAGAAAACACAAGAATGAGCCCAAGCTCCAAAACATACTTCCTAAATATAAGACGGAAGGTTAATGCACCGGCATCACTTTCCCGGACTCGTGGGCTTATCACAAGTGTTTTTGCCCATCTGATAACATCATTTATGGATAAACTAGAGGAAATTCCAGGAAGTGGAGTTGGAAACTGCAGCAGAATGCGAAAAGAGTTTTCCCTGAGCCTGTCCCAGCTATCAATTATAGACCCTACAAATGAAATTGTTGAATCTGGCAATATTATGCTGTCATTATAAGGATAAAGATCGTTCTTCCCTTCAGAACGGCAAATAGGCCATACATCCAATAGTGTAAGAATAAGCTCCATTGCAATTGTTTTCCTTTCATAAGGGCCGGAGGGGTAACAAGAGTTAAACAGAAAGGAGCTCAGCCACTTCATGAATTGGAACAGATCTTCAGCCCTCTGGGTAACAACAGCCTCAGCGGCATCAACAGAATCAGCAACTTTAATACTAGAGGTTGAAGATGGAATCCATGACCCCTGTTTTACCTGTCTGTCTAGTGCTGTTCGCACCCTAGCAAAAAACTTCCGAAACAAACTTGTCCATTTCATTTGAAATGCCGTTGAACTACAACGCATATTCAATGGGACTGCCTCTTTAAGCAAGCTCAGTTCCAAGGAGGATGGAAGACTTGATGTCTTCGGATTTAGAAAGAGAGATTCAGCAGCATCTATACGGAGACTTTCATCGCTGTGTGTTAGTGCCAAAGCAAACCAGTTAACAGGCACTGTAACATTAATCCCTCTAACAGATATAACAGCATCGCCCCTGTTATCCTCTTTCTGAGGCTGTGACAATTTATCAGGATCCAAATCAATGTCCCCTTCAACAAGAGCTAGGTTTCGAGAGACTTTGAGCAGTGAAACCAGTGCAGCTATACACTGGTCATTTTTCAAAACAATATCTAGTTTGGTTGTTTCTGCGCTCGGACCAACTGAGATGAACCCAAGCATTGTGAATATGCTATCTGCATCAACTTCAATAAGAGCAGGTAGAGCATAAGTATTTAAGTTGGAACGCAGTTTTGAATTTCCGGATACAAGTCCCTGCATCAAAGGAGGCAAGCACAAAACTCTTAAGGCATCGTAACCTTGATCGACACCATCATCATTCCAGCATTCATCTCTTAGAGTCTCCAGGAAGGATTTTAAGAATGTTGTCGCAGCACAACAAACATCATCATCTATGTATGCATAAGCTGTTTCTGAAAGCAGGTTTGATTTCAATCTTAGAAGAGATTTGGCACCCAATCGCTTTGTCAAAGAAGCCAAAGGGACATATCTCCCTTTACATCGCGGGCCCAGGCGAAGTAAATCATTTGCAATATTGCTCAGGAACAATTTGTTGTTGTGTTCGTGGTCTTTAGATTGAATACATGATTCAATATCCAATAGGAGATCAAAGATTAAATGCACCTGTTTTACTGTCTGGCTCAAAGGATCTTCAAGGTTGCGCCATATGATTCTCAATATACGGTGGATAACATTTCTTGAGAAAGGCTTATAGTCCCCAGAGAAGTCAGTGCAATCAGCTAAAACAGAAGTCTTTATCTGCTGCAAACATATTTGTGTCACTGTAAGAGCATGGAAATTGAAGTGGCTATCAATTGGGTTCTCACAATGCTTGCAAAGCTCAGGTAAAATCCCATCATACAATACAGTCCATAAAGACCCACTGGAATCAAATAGGTGAATGTTGAGTACTGTCCTTGGAATAGATGTCAAAATCCCTCTTAGCAAACAAAGTCTACTCAAAACGGAAAGATCTCTGATTTCTTGACACAAATCAAAGTCAGAAAGCACATCATGCACAGATAGATTTTTTCTATCTTCATGATCTGTACTGATGCCAAATAGACCTTGAGAAATAAACCAGCAAATCTCCTCTGCGCTCATGAAAACCTGAACTGCAGCACAGAAGCTCACTCCAGAGGCCACCAGGCAATCCCTTGAAAAGGCAGATGACTTGAGAACAGATAATATTGTCCTAACTGAACTCTTGAAGACACTTGATGCTTTGTCAAGGCCAGTAAACTTAGACGGGTACCGCTGCAGCAAGTAGTACATGCAAGACATGGCATCCTGGCACTGCTCCATCACGACTGGCGATGGCCGTGACCCTTCACCAATGTCTCTAGTCATTCCATCAAGCCCATCAACAATATCCAGTGCCATGATCTCTGCACACCTCTCTACTGCCTCATCCAAAAATCCCACTTTGGATACCCAATCAGCGACAAGGCCGCCCGAGATACCAAAAATCTCTTCTTTGCCTTGCTACCAGAGCCACCATACTCCTCACAGAGCAAGGCAAAGCACCCACTGATCACTAGGGAGAATTTCTTGCATTTGGCAAGAGACGATATGAGTGTCCGGTGAAGAGGCAGGGAGTTCTCAAGGAAGAGGATCTCAAGATAAAGCCTTGTGGCAGCAAGCACTGCATCATCAGGAGTCCCTGGAGCAGACAGAAACTGCACGTAGGCTGAGGCAAGGTCTTTGACTGCAACCACTTGTGAGTAGGTGGAGGTCAGGGAGATCAAGTTGTTCAATTGGACAAAGAAATTGGACGAAGTAACATCAGCCGGCACAAGAGCTAGTGCCTCAATGTAGTGCTTGGGGAACACAATCGAGGTGTAGGTGTACCGGTGCCGATGCTGCAGCGACCGCCACTTAGACGACATTCTTCCCCCAAATTAGCCCCTCTCTCAATCTGAAGGATAACAATGAACCAAAAAAAAGAGTTGAAGCTTCCAAAAAAGATGGCACTGGAATCTCAAACAGGCAGACAAGACGAGAAAGCCGATTGATTCACCTGAAATCAGTACAACCCTTCCTCCACGAATTGTAACAGAAGTAAAAGCTTGTCCCACCACAAATCTTCCTCCCTAATAAATTAAAGCAAAGCTCATCCTCCTTCCCTTGGGTGTCTCTCTTCCTCCGCCATTTCGTCGATCACTTGGCATTCCTGACGTTGGTCGCTCTGCAGGCGTGACGAAGCCTGAGAAGGGCATCATGGAGGGGTTCAAGCGGGCCTTCTCGGCGCCATGGCCGAAGACGCTCAGGTACCAGGTAAAGAACATTAAACGCACAGGAATTGCATTAGCAAGGTTGGAGAATTGTGGTGTGGTTGCTTTCGAGATGATGATGATGATGATGTTGTGTTGGGTTTGGAAATTGGAATGTGATTGTAGGGAGATGGGCGGCCGTTCTGGAGGATTGTCGTAGCAGAGGCGACCAATTGCACTGATGATGATTACTTTGAAGAAGTGTATCAGGTATTACCCCAGCCCTGTTGTTGGTCTCCTGCGAATGTGTGGTCGTGTGGCATCATTTATGGCCTTACTGCTGTCAAGAAATTGAGCAAGCAATCAGTGTTCCGAATAGCTGTTGACTGTTACTGAACAATAGCCCAGGCGACAAAGCCACTCTCAATTCTCAAATACACTAAGTTTCTTTTTTGCATTGAAGGAAATGTTCTTGTTTATTGGTGTCGGATGTTCAGACCAATACCATGTGGCTGATGGATGAACTATTGTTTTCTTCAGTATTATGCACATGGAGATGCTTGGCGTCTGCCTGTTGGAGCAGATACAACACTGCGTGAGCTGAAGGATGCTGGAGGTCACAATCCCTTATCTTCTTCCATTTTTCAATTCTTAATCTTCCAGTTAACTGCAATTTAATTTCTGTCTTTCCACATTCAAGCCTTATCTGTCTCTACTATATCCGTACAAATGACTGCTGTTAATGTGTCTTGATTTACAGTTAAACGCCGCAAAAACCAGTTTCAACTAGAAGAGACACGAGATGCAGGGAGAGAGACCCATTTCCTTCTTGCATAAGTACATGGATCAAGGTCCGTTTATAAGATATTTGGTAGCATAAAATGAAAATCAGAACGCAAAGGGAGCTGGTTCTAGGCGAGGTAGCGGTACATCTTCCTGTCCGTCTTGTCCCGCTCCAGGAACTCACGCTCGATGAGGGACTCTATCCGCTTCTTGATCACCACGGGGTTGGGCAGGAACCGGGGCTGCAGCTGCTTTGTCACCTCCGTCATGATGCTGTTGTGGTCAAGAACCCGCCTCGACTTCATGATCCGCACAATGGCCGCCTCGATCTGTGGCTTCCTGTCCTCCTCGACCCGCTGGCGGGTCTCCAGCTTCTCGGGGTCTGTCTCCTTCTGTGCCACCACAGTGCCAATCTTCACCTTGAACAGCTTGCTGGTGAACTTGTCGTTCACGCTGAAGCTGTCATCGTCGGCAATGTCCCTGCTCATGGGCTCCTTCCGCAGGACTTGCTTACCCTTCACAAGAGCCAATGACTGGAGGCATCGCTTCAGGTCAGCAGCTGGTATTGATGTAGACTGCTCAATTTCACGGTAAGTCAGGGCATCTGATGAGTTAAACAGCATGAGAACACACATCTGGTAGGTTGAGACGTTCAGTTCATGCTTGCTGCCGTTTCCAAATGTTGCTTTGATGTCAGCAGACCCCATGTTTGTTTGCCACGTCAGCCTCCTGCCATTGTGGGTTCCAAGATAATAAGCCCGAAACTTCTCAGAGACAGCAACTATTTCAGGGGGCAGGTTGCAGGTATTGCAGGGTTGTGTTGGCCATGACCCAGTGGTGAGTATCTGGACAGAAATTGTAGGGGCATCTGCCAGCAGATCTGAAGAAGTAGATGCATAAAACCCTTGCGTAGTATCTTGAGAGGTCTTCAAATCAGTGAACATGCCCTCCAACTTTGAAGTAAACTGGTACCCACATTCTGTCTTTAGTTTCACAAGCATGCTCCTCTCAGAATCATCAGAAGCAGCCTTCCCAGAAAGGAGACGCTTTGCCAAGTGTTGCTTGTAATACTTCTCAAACAGATCCTTCTCTTGCAAGTACCTAAATAGCATCATCACCTTATCCAGGACAGTCTCGAGATCATCCTCATTGAGCACTAAACGTAGGTAAATAAAAAAAATTAATTGTAGAAGCCGCTGGACAAAATCAACCGGGTCCTTCAGTCTCTCTGGATCTGTTACCAAACTTTTTCCAGTATCCTTGATGTGAGACGTCATCACAGACCTAATCGTCATGAGCCCATCAGGAACATGATTAAACAAAGTGTACATCCTGGTCAGGTCTTCATACCTGTCTTCAACAAGCATATTTCGGACGCGGAGGGCGGCGGGGCCGGAGGCGGACTGCTGCACCAGCACGGCGTGGCGGAGCGGGGCGCCGGCGGCGTAGAGCGCCTCGGCGAGGGAGAGCGAGGCGGCGCGCATGGCGTCGCCCATGGCGGCCTTGGCGGAGACGATGCGCTTGAGGATGGCGCGGAACTGCACCGTGAGCGCGTCCGACTTCTTCTTGAGCAGCGCGTGACCGCGGCTGGCGCCGGCGAGACGCGCCTTCACCACGCCCAGCGTCGTCACCGTCGGCACCACGTTCAGCCGCTGCCCCTGCCCTGCCATCCCCGCCGCAGCCGCACTTTGGCTCGCCGGAGACGATCACACACTTTTTCCTAGAGCTGCCCCGTGCCACCCATCCATCGTGCCCATATATGTGTACGGACACAAGTGTGCGTTGCCTGATTGAACTGTCGGGCGTGGCCGCGTGGTGTGGCGATGGTTCAAGAGGGAATGAAAACGATAGCGGACACGGGACAGCACCCAATGGGACTTCCAACTATACTGGTTGTCATGCTCAAATTGTTCGTGATTGACCTGCAAACATTAGCAATTTAGGCGGTGTTCATTTCCAAAAATTCCCCCAAACTCTCTCTCCAAACTTCACTATTCACTGTCACATCAAATCTCTCTCCTCATGCGGAGCACTAAACGTAGGTAAATAAAAAAAATTAATTGCATAGTTTTGATGTACACGACGAGACGAATCTTTTGAGCCTAGTTAGATCATGGTAGAACAATGTTTATCACAAACAAACGAAAAGTGCTACAGTGCGCTGCAGTGTCCCATGTGACATTTTCACCCAAACTTTCACCCTCTTTTCAGGAAGTGAACGCCCCCTTAGCATCAAACAAACATAATCAAAGAGACCAACTTAAAATTTGCTTATCTGGGTGTTGCAAGATGTGGCCAGCTGCTTACATGGCAAATCAGCAGAAGTTTTCAATTATTTAACCAACAGAAATAAGGAGCTCAGCAATGCCTGCGTTAAAGAATTCATCAATTTCCTTTTCATAGATCGCAATCCGGGACAAGCCAAATACATGTCCCACGGGTTCACGTCTTACAGATGTTGAAGTATGAGACATGCAGGTTGCAACACACTTCTGGAAGCTGCACAACGCTGGCTATGGACAGGACTTGCCACTCAGCTTTGCAAAGTGGATAGAGGTACTACTGTGATTCAATAGAATATCATCCAGGCATCATTTCCAGTGAGATCGAATCATCCATCAAGCCAGAAAAAGTCGGCCATGACAGCGATCCCTTCTCAAGCAACAAACATCAGATGAACAGCCAGCAAGATTTATATCTATCACCATTAACATGTAAACCAGCGCAAACATGTCACATAGAGAAGCTAACTAGCTACAACCTGGACAAACGCCGCAAAAACCAGTTTCAACTAGAATTGTCACGAGATGCAGGGAGAGAGACCCATTTCCTTCTTGCATAAGTACATGGATCAAGGTCCGTTTATAAGATATTTGGTAGCATAAAATGAAAATCAGAACGCAAAGGGAGCTGGTTCTAGGCGAGGTAGCGGTACATCTTCCTGTCCGTCTTGTCCCGCTCCAGGAACTCACGCTCGATGAGGGACTCTATCCGCTTCTTGATCACCACGGGGTTGGGCAGGAACCGGGGCTGCAGCTGCTTTGTCACCTCTGTCATGATGCTGTTGTGGTCAAGAACCCGCCTTGACTTCATGATCCGCACAATGGCCGCCTCGATCTGTGGCTTCCTGTCCTCCTCGACCCGCTGGCGCGTCTCCAGCTTCTCGGGGTCTGTCTCCTTCTGTGCCACCACAGTGCCAATCTTCACCTTGAACAGCTTGCTGGTGAACTTGTCGTTCACGCTGAAGCTGTCATCGTCGGCAATGTCCCTGCTCATGGGCTCCTTCCGCAGGACTTGCTTACCCTTCACAAGAGCCAATGACTGGAGGCATCGCTTCAGGTCAGCAGCTGGTATTGATGTAGACTGCTCAATCTCACGGTAAGTCAGGACATCTGATGAGTTAAACAGCATGAGGACACACATCTGGTAGGTTGAGACGTTCAGTTCATGCTTGCTGCCGTTTCCAAATGTTGCTTTGATGTCAGCAGACCCCATGTTTGTTTGCCACGTCAGCCTCCTGCCATTGTGGGTTCCAAGATAATAAGCCCGAAACTTCTCAGAGACAGCAACTATTTCAGGGGGCAGGTTGCAGGTATTGCAGGGTTGTGTTGGCCATGACCCAGTGGTGAGTATCTGGACAGAAATTGTAGGGGCATCTGCCAGCAGATCTGAAGAAGTAGATGCATAAAACCCTTGCGTAGTATCTTGAGAGGTCTTCAAATCAGTGAACATGCCCTCCAACTTTGAAGTAAACTGGTACCCACATTCTGTCTTTAGTTTCACAAGCATGCTCCTCTCAGAATCATCAGAAGCAGCCTTCCCAGAAAGGAGACGCTTTGCCAAGTGTTGCTTGTAATACTTCTCAAACAGATCCTTCTCTTGCAAGTACCTAAATAGCATCATCACCTTATCCAGGACAGTCTCGAGATCATCCTCATTGAGCACTAAACGTAGGTAAATAAAAAAAATTAATTGGTTTTCTTGGAGTTTTTCATAGAGCTTAGGACCACACTTGTGCAGCACCATGTTATAAGCCGTCCTGCCATGATATAAGAAAAACATTATATCACCGCTGAAAGAAAGGTGGTTTCCAACATATTAATAATATAAGCAAGGATGTTTTGAAAAACAAATATCTGGGAGAGAACAGAGCAGGCTTGGGGCTTTCAGTCCTTGTTCTTTCATACAATTGTTATGCTATACTTTTTGGGTATTATAAGCTGATGCAAGCTTCATACAACAAGCACCCAGATCCTGCCATGCTGCCACAACTATTATTTTTAAACATAGCAGCAGTAATATCCTGAAGAAAAAGTAGTACAGAATTTTGAATACAGGAAAATCACTTCTCTTTTTAGGTTACATGAGAATTTTGAGTACAGGAAAATCGCTTCTCTTTTTAGGTTATATGAGAATTTTGAATCCTGTTTAGCCAAAACTTTGTCTTTGGTAACATGTGAACCAAAGAAGCAAAAAATTAACAAGGAACAAGGATTTCAATCATCGACATGAACTTCCTAAAAGGTAGGTACAGTATGATTCGTTAGTTGTGTCACAATTTTCCTGTATGCACAGACATCTACAACACTAGCATGTATTTGCACACATTTTGGAAAGTTCAAAAGCTGCAACATACTGAAAAAGTAGACCGTTAAATGGTGAAATGAAAAGGAGATATGGTAGTACAGTACTGCAGATTACAAATCCCAAATCCTATTCGACGGGGAAAAAAGAATCTCTGATGGGAGATGGTTTGAGAAATAAATGTCAACCATCCAAACCTTCCGAATTAAATGAAGGTGACAAGTTGCCAAAATTTAACACATTCCTTTTCTGTTTTCAGGTTTCTTAATAGCATTCATAGTTGCATGCCTCTAGTGCTGAGAAATTAGCTCTTCATAGACCTCCACTAGCCCTCACGTGCTGCAAAGACTTCATATATTATCCTATTAGTCTCCGAATAAGCTATACGGTTTCTTTCATTTCCCTCAAAGTTCATATTTCTTAGCGTGTGCATTCAACAGCCTGTGGCATCATCCTCTGTTGCTAAAAGAAAATTTTCACACCTTAGGATACCAAGCAATAAATGGGGACCAAAAGGGCATGTGTTTCCTACTGCAGTGTTAATTACATGATCCAAACCGAAAGACATGACTAGCTTCGCATCTTGTTTTTCTTCACCAACATCTGGGTCCGGTCTGTACTGGTTTTGAATGTGGCAGTAATATGGTTTTTCTTCATTTATTACTATGTATGAATTAAGGCAGAATACATCCAGCCCAGATGTGGGCTTGCTAATGCCAGTATAGATTATTTTCATCTTAGTCAGCAAGTATACAAAGTCATAACGATTACTTAGTAGTTACTAAGGGGATCTAACAAGACTCGCAACGCACGAGAACTCCCAGGCTGAGCACCTACCTAGTGGTTAGCACAGGAAACAAAATAATAAGAGCCATCTTGTAAGGCTGGAAATTAAAAACAAATATTTATGCTACCACGGTAATCCACCATATCATAACACAAGCATATATGGGCATATGGCAGAATGCCTACGTGGAGCACCACAGCGTCCTATCCAGGGTTCAGTAAACAAGGTAATGATGTAACCCAGCTATGTAGACAAAGGTGCCAGCTATGTGGGCACACGGACGCCAGGGCATAATAGATGTACACAACTAGAAGGTAACAAATTAGGAAGTACAGGAACATGAGCGCAGGATTGTAACAGAAGTTCACTAGACAATAAATAAATAATATTAAATGCAAGTCTAGATGGCCAGTTCTCGGTTTAGCTATAACGTACGGCTTTGAGCACGCATGAACGGATAGAAGATCCTAATATCATAATAATGACAGATTATGGTCACAGGACAAGCCTTCGAACAAGTAAGACGACTAATCAACACCAATCTGTTCAGAAACATTCTCATTTATCGTCATCCCACATGCATCCAGGCCCATAAAGGGATCTATTCCGGAAATAAGAAAAAACAAGGATCGCAATCAGCACAGCAATCAATCGAACCTTCAACGCAATAATCCGATTCATCGGCGAACCTACAGCGCAACCGACCTAATCGCGGGGGAACGAATCCGACGGAACAGTGGGGAACGAAAATTCAGGGGGTGGGGGGCGGCGCGCAATGTTAACCTGTAGAGCTCCTCAAAGGAGAGGCCGCTGGCGTTGTGGTTGTAGATCTCGCGGATGGCGTCATGGAGCTTCCGCCACGACTTGTCGAAGAACTTGGGGTCGGTCTCGACGCGGTGACGGAAGGGCTCGATCCTCGGCGTCTTGCGATTCTTCTGGCCGTTCATCATCTTCCTCCTCTTTCCCCCGCCGCAGCGGCCCGCCGCCGCCGCCGCCGCCGATTTCCTTCCTACTCGGCGCTGGGTTCCGGCGAGGTGGTGGCGGTGGTGGGGAAGGGGGAGGCTAGGGTTTCGCCCGCGGCGTTCGCGTGGGGGCGAAGGGAGGAAGGAAAGGAAGGAAGAGATCGGAAACCAAACGATGGACTCGTGCTGATTTGTTTTCTTTGTAATCGGTTGGTTTGGTTTTGGTTGCCCAACACCGTTTTAAGCTCTATAGAATCTGGGCCTCTCCGATCCTAATCTATTTTTGGCGATTGGGATTCTGTCTCTCTTTCGTTTCTGTGTCCAACAGCTTGCCATGGCCTAAATAAATTATAATATAAAGTAATATGAATATGAATATTACAAATGTTCGGCAACAACTATGATTCCCTAAAATCATGATAATTTTGATATAATTTTAGAATCTAATACAAGGTTTGACAAGGTATCCACATATAAATCATATTAGCAGTACTTACATATTCTAGCAACCATTTCACACTTATTATTATAAATGAAATCTTCAAAAAAATTACTTTTTAGGTTTAATTTAATTTTAATTAACTTATAAATCGTAAGTATGGAGTATACTTTAAAGAAAAGAGATGGAGTATACTTTAAAAAAAAGAGATGGCTCAAAAAATTATTTCTATTAAAATGTAACATTATTATAAATTTTTGTTAGAATTTATTAAAATATAGTTATTACCCAAAAGTTAAAAGAATCCGACACTATAATGGACAACTGAAATTTTTTGCCAAGTTTCTTTATTATATAATGATGTTACAAGCTTTAAATTACGAATTGCGAAAATAGGTTGCCAATGGCAACATAGTATAGATATTAGATGTGTTTAGAATAGTGTTCACAATGAGTTTTTTTTTTTGAAGCCCAGTGTTCACAATGAGTTAACACTAGAAAAGTTGTTACTCAACTTTCAACCGTGACATGTACATTCACCATCAAATGCAAGGTGCGAGAGGAATCACGTTTCTGAACAATGTTCTACTTCCTGATACGATATTCATATTGCTTTCCGTTGTTCCAAACCACCTTACAGGGAAATATATGTGGATGGTGATTCTATATTTATCTACACTCTCCTCTTATTCTTGGTTACTTTTCAACCCTTCACCTAATGTTATTTTGAACTTATATTTTATTATAATAATATATATCAGATGTATGAAAAAATATATACGGCCGTCTACCATACATACATATTGTTTTTGACATAGGATATTAAAGATCGAAAGATCGATGAAGTTTCTTCAACCTCCAAGTTGGTTGTCAACAAAAGGAGCCTTTTTCCCTCCCATGGTGGGTTAGTCTTGTCGGAGTGTCTACTATTCACGGTGATCCTATTTTTACATCTTCCACTACTGTTCTCGTCCTCATCTAGACTCATTGACTGGAGTGTATTGTTCTCGTGTTGACTTCATCGTCGTATTGCCTCACCGGCTCTGTGTTTGCCACCATCACTGGATTAGTTGTCATCAAAATCCTCCCATCTAACCCTAAACTATAAAGACAAAGACAACGATAATCTACAATGATATAGATGTGTTTATATATGGAGAAGAAACGATATAGCAGAGAGCATATATGGATATTGTTTCCAATATTGTTGTGAAACTAAGGCCCTGTTTGGATGGGATTACAGATTTTAGAAAGCTGGATTTTAGATGGATTTTAAACTAGATTTTATGCAAAATCTTGAGGTATTGTTTGGATCTTTGATTCTAAAATCCAATTCTAGCATCCTTTCCCACCTACCATCCTTATCTGTAGAACTCTATATGGTTTACTCCTCGCTCCACGCAGCTAGCATAACATCATTGCGCTCGCGCGTGCATGCGCATTTTCTTGGCCTTGTGCTCCAGCAGCTCACTCCCTAGTTGCTACTCTTGCTCCTGTAGCTCCTCGATGAGGAGGATGAGTTCAATGGGCTAGGACTCGCGCGCGCCCTCGGTTGCACCTGCACGGACGAATGCAGAAAGTACAACGCCAACGGCCCTCCATTGGACCTCGACCCCGATGGTGCCGGTGAGCCGGAGGACCTTCGTCACAGTGTCGCCGGCTATCCCAAGCCGCCGCCACAGTAGATGCAGATAGCTACTATGGCACCGACGCATTTTGCGTGGATGAGAAGGAGAAAGGACTGGGCACCGGACTCATCTTCCCGCAACACCGATGGCCCGCATGGCATCATAGGCGTGGCCTCTCCACAGCCGAGGACGGGCAGGAAGGCGACAACCATCTAGGGGTGGCGGCATGGACAGGCTGGAGGCAATGGCATGGATGAGGGCTCGCCGAGGAGGGGCAGGAAGACGGCGGCTTCGATAGGTGGATCTAGGGGGCCACCAGCTGGCGAGTCTACAAGGGTTAGGCGGAGGAGGGTGCGGCCTGTGGTCCTGAGAGGGAGGCTCCAGCGTCGGGGTGAGAGCAGAGAGATGGGTGGAGTCGATGCCATAAGAGGTAAATTCCAGCAAAATTCTAAGGGCATTTAGTCATTTTATCGGTAAAATCTAGCTAACATCTACTTGCGAGATTCTGAGAATCCGGCTTCTGGATTTCAAAATCTAAGGAGAAAATCCGGTACATTTGGGTGATGAATAAAGGGCTGTTAAGTTCTCGCGAAAAGTATGGTCGAAAAGTCACATAGGGTCAAATCGAACACTGTAGCGTACTGTATTATTTTTCGTTTGTTTGTGGTAATTGTTGTCCTATCATAACCTAGGCCCTGTTTAGTTCCCGGTCACATCATCAAACTTCTAAAAATTCTCTCTCCAAACTTCACTATTCACCTATCACATCAAATCTCTCTCCTCATGCATGGAGTACTAAACATGGGGAAATAAAAAAACTAGTGACATGGTTTTGATGTACACGACGAGATGAATCTTTTAAGCCTAGTTAGGACATGGTAGGACAATGTTTACCACAAACAAACGAAAAGTGCTACCGTGTCCGATGTGACTTTTTCACTTTACTTTTTACCTTTTTCCAGGAACTAAACACCCTCCTAACTACTTAAAAGATTCGTCTCATTGTGTACATCAAAACTATGTAATTATGTTTTTTATTTATCTATATTTAATGCTTCATATATGAGGAGAGAAATTTGATGTGATGTGATGAGACTTTCTTGTGTTGTGAAATTTTGGGTGGGATTTTGGGAACTAGACAGTTACGCTAAAATACCTGATAAACGAGTTAGAAAGAAAAATACAGCCAACATGATTACGGGTAGAAAGAGACACGAACAAGAACTCCCACCATCTGGAAACCATTCGTCACGCCTCGCAGTTGTCACCAAACTACCTTTGATGGCCGCGAAGCCCCCGAGCAGCTGCTCCGCCCGTCCCAGATCTCCGGGCACCGCCGTCTGGTTCCTCCCGGCCGCCGCCCTCTTCCTCATCGTCCTCCTCCGCTGGCCGCCCATGGGCTCCTACCCTCCCGTCTCTCCTCGTAACCAACCCTCCTACTAATCTCCCCATTCGTTTGCTGTCTCCTCCAAAAAATCCTCCCAGGTTGTGAAATCTTGCCCCTTTTTCTTGGTTCTGCTCCAGGCGGCTCCGTGCCGGCGCGGCGCGCCGAGCTGTACTCGAAGATGGCGCGGGACCTCGACGAGCGCGGCGCGGCGTTCCTCAGGGGCGGCGAGACGTCGCAGTCGCTCACGCTGACGTACCTCTTCGACACCGCGGATGACGGCGCCGTCGTGCCCAGGCTCAAGGTGCGGCCTTTCTTTAACCACCCCCGTGCTCTGCTGCTCACATTGGTTGGCAACTTCGCATGTGATTGGCTGTGACGGTGTCGCTGAACTGAAATTTGCTGGGTGCTGCTTGGCAGGCGGCCGACCCGCCGGTACGCGCGAATGTGCTCTTTCTCGATCCGGAGTTCGCCGCTGTGATCTCGTGAGTGATAAGCTTTGTCTGAATCCCTTGACAACTTGCCATTCTGTCTCTTATTGCTGAATTGAAGCTATTTTAACCCGCAAGAGAGAAGAAATTAAGTTAATTAGCCCGTAGTCTTTTTTTAATTAGCATGTAGTTGGTCAGGTGGTCAGTGTAATTGTTTGTTCCTTTGAGATCACGTCGGGCCATTGCTTTATTCAGTATGTATTGTGCTTGCAGGAATGCAGTTAAGGAGGTATTTCTTCCTTATTTTGATCAAGGTTAGTTTTTGTGATAGTATGGTCTCACATACATAAGGAATCGTAGAACTTCATATTGTGATTTCGTGGCCTAACACTTGAATGCTGCTAAATAGAACTATCAGTTCAGTTGCCTGCGGTACTTGATTGTTTGGTTACTATCACACAATGCTGCAACTCTGTTGAGGTGATTGATCTTGAATACCTTGCTTGATAATTGTTTTGTAGTTATCTGGTTCCAAAATACAAGCATGTACCACTTCAGTATGTTTCATGCCTCGCATCATTTGGAGCCCATTGTAGCAACTGATGACGAGGTGAGCAGAGCACACCCTCTATTTGATTATTTTTTTTGTGCGAATGCTCTGTTTGATTTCTTTGAGCATGGGGAGTAGAATTTTTACTGACATATTTATTTATGTGTTTCCTTGAGATTGAAGCCGAAGTAGATGCAGTAAAAAGAGTCACCAAGACTGTTTGTCCTCTTAAAATTGTATTGGATCGAGTGGTTTTGACGTCAACTGGTGTGCTTCTTGGCCTGTGGCAGGTTTCAACCTTCAGAACACCCTATTCTGTCTATAAATTGACTTCATGGACATCTATGTTTTTCATTGGTGCAAAAAAGTTCAAGTAACCTTAGCATGCAATCCTCTATTTGGTGGTGTGTTTAGGTTGAATCTGGTACCGATCCTGCAGAAATCCGTTCAAGATTGAGAGAAGCTCTCCCTCGTGCACCTCAAAAGCAACTGGTATGCTCTGCTCAGACTAGTTTGTTAGAAATTTTACCCAAGTTTCCATCCCAATCGTCAAGAAATAGCATTGCTTTTACCAAGGAAATATCAACAAAAGCACAATGTTTTTAAAAAAATTGATTTCAGGACCTGGCTAAGTTTAGCATTCAGTATTCAGTATAATTGTGTTGTACATACTTATTGCATAATGATGGCTATTAACATGGTATTTTGTGCATTTCAAACGAATCTGTTTCTTAACTTGATTTTTGCATTTGACAGTATGACCCTGTGCTGCTTCACACCTCCTTTGCTCGAATTCTGGGACATCCTAAGCTCCCGAAAGAGGTAGGCCGCCTATAACTTTAAGTTTGCCTTCACAGAACACTCATGTATTCTATTTCATTTTGGACGCCAACAGATGTTATCTATATTCAAATTGTCGAGCAGCTAGGTTCTTTAATATCAATCACAACCACATAATAAGCCCACTGAGTGGGACGAAGATTCTGTTCGGCATTGTTGTGGTTTGTAAAAAGTGTTTTCCTCTTTATTTTACTATTTTGGGTTGTATACACTGAATTAAACTTACAAAGGGTACTGTCTTCAGGTAAATAGAGAGGATAGCTTCCCTCAAACTCATTTCTGTAGACAAGTTGTACCATTAGCACTGCTAAATTTCTGCAAGTCCGTGTTGATGTGTCCCTCAGTTTTTCAGTTAATCTCATGGGACGTTACATTTGCCATGTCCTCTTGCAGCAAAGTGTGTCATCTTTTGATCACATCAAGTTCTTCCATGGGTTGGTTGCTCAAGTTAATGAGAAGATTCGTGGCTTCCAGGTAGGCTTCTTGTTGCCCATATCCCTTTATTCAAATATTTCATTGCAAAATCACCTTGATTGCTAACATAACAGCATTTGTTACCCATTTCTCATTGCTGTTTCAGGCAACAGTATCAGAGCTATGGTACGTTGAAGAGTATGATGTTCTTGCTCTGGCACTAAATGGAAAGATGAAAGTACGGAGGCTCCACCTTGGCTGCAATCTTCAGGGCAATGCAAATCCTAAAAGAGGTCATGAGAATCTGATGAACTAGGAGTTGCACCTTGCAGCCTATAGAATTGTAGTGGCTAAGTAAAATTTTGCTTGCATGGCTCACCTAAAGGACCACCTCAACGGCTCAACCTAGTGTTCTGCCGAGCACCAACTAGCAAGTGCTGCAGAGTCTGAAACTGGAAGCGCCAAGAACTTGCAAGCCATATCAACAGAATGTTTATGTAGCCCCTTTACAAGTGCAATTAGTATAGAGCATACTAGGTGGCTTGCTGAACCCTAGTTGATGTATTGAGTGGTGAACTAATACAGAGATACCCCGAAAACAGGCCAGGAATGGGAAGGCAGTTATATGCTTATGCAACTGATGACTGATCATGTCGTTCCCCTTCAGTACATGTAACATGTGCCACTGATTACGATGGAAATACGTGTGCACATGGCATTGGCACATGTGAACCGCGGGGTCAGTATACTGTACACTACTATACAGCAATGGTTGAAACATTCAGAAGATTTTACAGTGAGCTAGAGCTTGCGCTCGGTCGCTTGCTGCCCGTCCGGCCCAGATTGTCGGTGGGCTTGTTTCGCCTTTTTTCTGGGTTTGCCAACTTATTAGTTAGAGTTAGGTACACATAATACTGGTGAGGCCTTCAGAGGTAACATGAATGGTTTGGCCCATACCGGCCCATACATTTTCTCCCTTTTAGGATTCCTATTTGTGGCCCATGCTGTCGGCCTCCTCCTTCCTGGTTGCGTGGACCAAACTCCTTTCTTGTCTTAAAAAAATGCACCTTCAAGGTAACCTTTTAATTCAACATCCAAACAGATTAAAAAAATGTCACGATTCAAAAACTTTCAATCAAGATAAAGAGAAGGTAGTCAAAAGATGAGAAGGGAGTATGTTCGATGATCCAACATGTTGTCAAAGTTCTAACTCAATTTCCCCACAACTAGCACATGGCCACATAATGCTTGTCCAAGCCCCCATTTCTTTCATCTCTCTTCCAGCGAGCCAACAGTGTTTTTCTCTCAGCGAAAGCCAGCGCCAGCCACCAGCCACCAACCAGCCAGCAGTGTTTTTCTCTCAGCAAAAACCAGCGCCAGCCACCAGCCAAACGAACAGGGCGACTAGCCATGGAGAGAATAGTGGAGATCCAATTAATCCAAATGCGCGGATAACCCACCGCGACTAAAAGCTCCAAGAGAAACACTCAGAGTACCGAGTTGAAGGCCCTGGTAAAAGGTCAATTTTAAGCATTAATTTTCAGTTATTCTGCATGCACGGTAATATATATATTGATACTAGCATTAATTTTCAGTAATTCTGAACAGGGCGGATGTAAGCGGAAAGAAGTCATGGAGTGTGGCTCATATGTCACATAGAGCATCACCTCTAGAAACACTAGTTGCTTGCAACCACACAACAATTCAAATTTACCTTTTCACCACCCATCCATATCCTAGACATGGTTTTCATGAACCTTCTAGGCCCACTTTAGGTATGCCAAATAATCATGTACCAGAAATTTGAATGAAATCCATAACTATGACCGGTTCGAAACGAGGTACATAATTAGCTAAAAACACGAAGACACATTTACTGCTAAAATTTCAATGCAAAACAATAAGACGATTGTGCTACTCACGCATCAACCAGTCTACTGCCTACCGATCTATGTCATCATGTCGTGTATTGAGGTCTGAAAGGACCTTGATGTCACCTAGAGGGGGGGGTGAATAGGTGAATCTGCAAATTACAAACTTTTTCACACAAACACAATCAGTTCAACAGAAACCGGTCAGACCGGTTTCAAAACCGGTCAGACCGCTTAAAGCGGTCAGACCGCTTTGGAGAAGCGGTCAGACCGGTTTTCAACAGAGAAAACAGATTATGTGAATTAACCCCCTCTACGAGTTCTAGCACAAACCAAACTTGATGATGGGCTCTTGTAGATGATATCAAGCAGGTCCACTAAGTCCCTGCACACAATTAGAGCACACCCAAGTAGATCGAAGCGGAAGCGAATGTATATGCTAGAAATGAACTTGTGAAGGTAAACAAGAGACAAAGATATGTTTTCCCGAAGTTCGGACCTCACCGCTGCCACTAAGGCTGTCACAAAGACACGATGAGTCCTAGTCTCCGTTGAGGGCCTACGAAAGGCGGGCTTATCCACTCCAAGCCACTTTCCTCGGTATCACTAGCTTTTGACCCTTTTCCACGAAGGAGGCAAGGCCAGCCCTTACAAACAATCCGTGGCTTACCACAACCAAGGTAGCTCACCGGCGACGCCTAGCCGTCTAGGAGGATCACCTCCAAGAGTAACAAATGCTCCAATGGATGCTTGGCTTCACCGGAAGTGCTCAACACTAAGGATATGCTCACTATAGCTGATATGAACTATCAATTGCTATCTATTGCTCACAACCCATACATCCCTCAACCCAAATCCAATGATATGATCAAAATCAATCAACTCTCACAAAGAGAGGCTTGGGGAGAGCTTGCTGGTGCTTGGAACTGCCCTAGGCGAGTTAGAATGGAATGGCAACCAGCACCCCTCAAAGGAGAGGGGTATGGGGTATAAATACCCCACACAACCAAAACTAGCCGTTATAGCCGTTGGAAACCGGTCAGACCGGATTCCCAAACCGGTCAGACCGGTTTACGAACTATACTAGCCGTTACACCTGTCAGAGCCCAAACCGGTCAGACCGGTTTCCCAAACCGGTCAGACCGGTTTGGGTCCACTCAGCACCACAAACCCAAAAGCGGTCAGACCGCTTTCCCAAACCGGTCAGACCGGTTTGGGGTCTTTCAGCACACTAAATTCCCAAGAGTATATCTCTCAAGGCTATCTCACATGGGTTGATCTAATGAGCACTTTTTGGTGTATGCCAAGACAACTAATGTTGCATCCCTCTTGATAGTACGGCATTCCTAAACTCAAGATTAAAACAATAAATAGAATCTACCACTTAAGCTTTTATATCTTCATTGATGCCATACTTGATCATTCTCAACTTTGAGGGCTTCAACATCTTCATATTGATGAGCACATCCATCTTGAGCCAATGACTTAGAATTCCCATTGTATGAAAGAATTCATAAGCCATTCCACTATATGATCAAATAAAGATTAGATGCTTCACATTGCTTCACTTGATATGGCTTGATCGACGTATAGAACCCAAACTAAGATGCTAGACCTTTCCACCAACAAAGTCCCTCGGCTACAAGACCAACTTGCCCTTCACCTTGTTAGGAACGTCACTACCATCTAGCTTGATCCCTTCCGTCCTCTCTTGCCAAATTAAGCTTTGCTTTGCATTGCATCATCATGAAATCCACATTGAAATCCAATTCTTCAATTGATTTGAATGTCTTCTTTGGTAATTGACTTGTCCATAAGCTTCAATGCACTTGAGACCATATACTATCCATAGAATCATGTCTCATTTTGAATGTAACCATTGCTATGGAACAAGCCCAAAGAAATCTCAATTTCTTCAAATGATTTATCCCAAAACTATTGACAAGTATCTTATCAAGTGAGACCAACTAATGTACTTAAGTCCTTGTCTCACTTGTCATTTCCAATCACTTGTCATTGTATGACTTAGTTGCATGGGATGATTACCACTTGTTTGCTTTCTTGTCTTTTATACAAATAATGAGCTTTCATTCTTCAACAATCATATTCTTTGAATATCCAGAAGAATAGAAACCTTCTCATATGCTTAAGCAAACAAGTTAAATGACTAATCATGTTGTCATCCAAAATCACCAAAACATATAAGTGCCTAGATGCACTTTCAATCTCCCCCTTTTTGGTGATTGATGACAACATGATTAAAGCTTACAAAAAGATATGAAATTTAAGCTCTAGATGACTAAGATATATGATGAGCTCCCCCTCAATATGTGCATTGAATAGAATTTCAAAAATTCGGCCTCAAATGCCAAATTCACATATAATCAACAAAATTGAGAGCTCCCCCTATATCTTAGCATCCATCATGTGCAAAAAGTGTGTGTGATATCATAAATCAATATGTGATGCATATGACATGTATAGCACTCAATAAAACAAGAGAATCACATGCTTGCTGTCACGGGCCAAACCGGTCAGACCGGTTTGGGAAACCGGTCAGACCGGTTTCACCCAGACAGAAGCATATGTGAAACAACATTGCATCAAACAATACATGAATATCACACTAGCAAATGGTCACTTAGAATATAAAACAAGGTTCAACACACAGTAGCACACATTACAAGTTCTCAAGTCCACAAAGAGATAAAGATCGAATTTATTACAATTCAAATGACTACAAGATCAACTAGATAAGCTTTAATCCATTCTTCTCCCCCTTTGGCATCAATCATCCATAAAAGGGCCTGGAGAAGCTTGTAGCCACGCTCCCATCATGCATCCGCTCCTCGCCGCTAAAAAGTCGGGCTGTGATCATCTGACGAAGAAGATGTGGTCCAATGAAAACCTTCACTCAAGTGAATGTGTATGTGTGATAAAACGAGTGATTCGGATGAGCTAGCCATGGAAGAAAGATAAAGATGTGCTAGACATACCATGACTAGGAGCAGAAGTAGGTCCAAAAAGAGAAGCCGCTGCCTGAGATGCAAAATCTCCAGGAGATGGAGATGGTGCACTCGAAAACTGAACTCCCGCCATAGAAGAACCGGTGCCACCATATGCATATGACGAAGAAGGAAGTGAAGCTGCTGCATAAGATGGTCCAGGCGGTGCAAATCCAAAAGAAGAACCAAACAAATCACCCTCTGAAGTGGGCATGTAAGGCATGGTTCCTGGAGCACCAACTGACTGTGAAGGTGGTGGCGGAGGCTGCGAGCTTGATCCAACATGTCCATATCCAAATATATCACCGTACTCCTCAAAGTATCCCGCACTCATATGATCTGTCATAATGTCTCTAAGTGGAGGAATCTCAGGTAACTCAAGTGGTTCAAGAGTTTTTCTCTCAAGGCTATCTCACA
>OAMR01000045.1:271558-286766 GCA_900205405.1 Echinochloa crus-galli
AAAGACATGCAAAACAAATATGATGCACATGCACTTATTGTCCTAAAATTATTTAAATGATGTTTAAATATTTTTAGGCTCAAATTTATTTGAAAAATTTAATTAAGTCCTTAGAAAAATAAATTAAACCAAGTTGCTATGATTTATATGTGATGGAATTTTAGGGTGTTACATTTTGTCTCTGTTTCAGTTCTCCTACATATGCTTCCAATTTCATATGAGGACCATGAGGGAGCTTACTTTGATTCTGCTGATTAGAATTAAGGATATTTTAAAAAAAAGCTAAAGCTACCATTCATCCTGGGAATGGTTTGGGCCAGAGCCAGTTCTAACACTTTGGTTTTCGTTGTGGATGGTGGTGGTGTTCCTGGCAATGGCAGCAGCTAGCCAGCAGAATCATAACACTGAATTATGTATGTGCTCAGTTTGATGCGTGGTATTTCTGAGCTGATGCTACCGGGTTGGAGGGCTAAACTGCTACACACATGAGGGGGTGATGGGCCTCACATATCTCGTCGGAAATGGTGTTAAAGATAAGATGATCTTATGTGCATGGCATGGATGTTCTTGCAGGCGGTTGTTCTGTGCGCGGTGCTGCGTGGCGCCGTGGCACAGTGGTGTGACCTGCGACGAGTACCAGCGGCTCGCCAAGGGGATAAGGGGCAGGGAGGACATGATATGCTGCTGGCCAAGGGAAACAATTGGAAGATGTGCCCCAACTGCCAGTTCTTCGTGGATAAATTTGATGGATGCACTCACATTGGATGCAGGTACCACATACTTAGCATTATTGAATTGTATCAGCATTATTGAATTGCGGTATCACATACTTATCAGTTTTTCATTATCCAAAAAATAGAGATAGGTGATGAATAAATCTGTCGGCACGAATCAGACATCGTATTGAAGCTATGTAGAAAATTGTAGCTTAGGTCAAAGGCTTTTAGATTTAAAATTCAAGCAAACTCATTTAATCATAATTTTGCTCAAGATAATATAGCAGCACATGTTTGGATCATAGCAGCACATGTTTGGATAGTATCATGCATCTCGTAAGTAGGCTATGTACATCTGGGAGCTGCAACATAATATAGCTTATGCAATTCTACTTTCTTAAATTTTTTCTAATTTGTTGCTCTAGCACTAGCAGTTTTTTAATACTTTGCAATTGATTATAGCGTCCTCACCTCCCTTAATGCTATCTGCGTACTCTTCGGGAACAACTGCAGCACCTTCTATTATGATTAAATTCAGTGTGTCTGTAAAGAATACTTTTTAGAGTGAGTAAAGATTGCTAATTCATTTGACGAATAATTGATTGTTATAGCATTGTAGATGCAAGCTCCAGCCTGAAGTAATTTTTTTCAGAAGGTGCCTAACACTGATCTTCAGATAAATATGTGAATTGCTTGTGTATACTATGATTTAAGTTTTCTGGAATAATTAGAGTATTTCACCATAAATCTTTAAGTTTCTTTTCAAAACACGTGCATGTCAGCATTGTGCATTGCATTAACACTAATTTCAGATGCATTAACTTTTTTGTTTAACAAAATGTGCAAAGTTTAAAACTTTTTGTTTCTTTGACTCTTGAAAAAATCCTTCACTAAAGGCCAACCTGTGTTGCGTTGACATTGTTATTTCAGAAGAGCATTTTGCTCTGCAGGACCAGTTTTTCTGCATGCGAACCAATTACATGTGTCCATGTATGCAGGATCCCTTTTAAAAAAATTACATGGAGGTATGGTTTCTTTTACTGATTGCACGATCTATGGAGTTAAAAAAAAATTTTGTTCCTGAGGGACAAACAACTGAAATTGACTTAAGGTAACAAGGCAGCTCTCCTGGCAGATAAATAAATAGAATCTGTTACTGATGGACGAACAATCCCTGGCTAACTGAAATTGACTTAAGATAACAAGGCAGCCCTCTTGGCAGATAAAATAAATAGAAAATTAAGTGCCTCATGATTTATTTAGCCGCACCATATGGCCCTTTGATGTATGTTAATGGCTACCGCATGTTTATTAATATCCGCTTAACAAATTCTCCATCTCAGTGTTTGTTACAATATCTGGTTATAAATTACTCAGTGTATACATGGAAAATTGATCCTGCAAATAGCTGGTCTATCGACTGGTCAATTGATTTTTCTCTGAAACGTCCTTTCAGTTACGTGTCTTCCATTTGTCGTATTTACAGTGACCAATGGTGCTCGAGAGTTTATTGACTAAGGGCCTGTTTGGTTCCATGGACTAAATTTAGCTGCTTATGTGCTCCGCCTCTCGCCGCCGCCGCTCCTGTGCTCCGCCCCCCGCCGACGCCGCCGCTCCTGCCCCTCGCCGTCGTGGAGGCCGCCGGGGGCAGCACCGCGGGTGAGAGGATGTTGGGGCGGTCGGCCGGTGCACCGAGGGCAGGGAGGCGTGCTGTTAGGGAGAGCAGGAACGAGGAGAGCGGCGGGGAGTTGACGCGGGAGAGAGGGGTAGATGAGGAAGGGTAGAAACGTCTTTGCGCACATGATTAAATTCTGATCACTACACAAGGTAAGCCTTATTTTCTATGCTGCAAGTAATTGCATACGGTTTTGGATGATTTGATTGTCTGCGTGTTGGTCGTAGGAAGATGGAGCAGCTTCACGCTGACCGCTGGCGCGGCTTGCGTGACAGCCGGGAGATGGAACTACATTCTGTAGTTGATGTTGTTGTCATGCGGAGCTATAGGATGTACTCACTGGATGTTGGTGCTGGACTTGGGAACAAGATCATCAGGTGAGCTCGTAGAGCTAAATTATGTTGGGATACATGAACTGTTTTCTTATGTCTGTCCAGAATTACTTCATCCTCTAATGCTCTTGTAAAATAACAAGCCTGCTTGAAATATTTTTGTGCTTAGTGCAAGTATTGGGGTATAATTGCAAAGGACTGTTTATTCAAATCAGTGTAACATTTTGTGTTCGAATCAGCTGCAGAACATATCTTAGTAGAGGCATCTAAAACTGAGATCAATTGAGTTTGTTCAAACTGAGATCAGTTTGTCATCTTTCCCACGCTCCCCAGAATGCAAATTGCATTAACATTTGGTTTGGACTATGGAATCTTAAACCTACCACCCTTTATCTGCAAAAATAATCGTGCTTTCTATATGTTGTTCATACTGAAATTTTCTAATTCTTACAGGTTCAGTTTATTTTTGAGGAATATTTATGCGTGTATTCACTCCTTACATCCTGCTGGCCAATTTCGATTGCTATTTGATCAGATTGGAACGGTTGGATTGGAGCAGAAGAGAAGCATACATGATGTTTTTTTTATAACAAAGCATACAGGAGGTTGATCAGCTAGCAAGGTACACTGTATAATTTTTTTTCCTCCTTGCCCTTTTATCTTGTATATGAGTGCAATGTTTCTGGTGCTAATTTTGTAGAACTAAGATTCACTTGAATAAGCTTTAAAAAATATTCACTTCAATATGGTACTGAATTTTTACGTGGAAATCGATTGTTTCTGCCCCTGCCTGAAAAGATTTTGATACTGAGAGTAGATAGTATTTAGTTACTGCAAGTATGGTACTGAATTTAGTGTCAAAAGTTCAAATATATGTGTTGTGGGGACAAAGAAAAAAAATAGGCATTCTTGTTTATCGAATGGTGATTTTATTGTACCATATAATGTATTATTAGAACCTATTGATATGAATATATGATATTTTTATGCTTCTCTAAGAGATTAATGTGAAATATTTGAATATATCATGCATTCTCTTATGCATTCTTACTGATTTCATTCATCAATTGGTGCTTATTAGTTCTGGCATTGCCAGTATGACATGGCTGTGGCTACTGTGTGTATTTTCATTGGTATCAAAAGCATAAGTAGCTTGGCTATGTGCTTATATCTACTCTCCCAAAATCCCTTCAGTTTCGTGTTATAAAATGTGCCAATTTGAAACTGTTATGTACTGTGCAAAGCCTACCATTCCTTTTTTTTATCTTTTACAAAAGGACACAATACTGAATATCTGTAACTTTGTAGTGGTCATTATTCAAATATTTATTATGGAACTGTAATTTTAAGGGCATAAAATTAATCTTTTTAATGCCTATCGTTGATCTTGATTTGGCCGATATAACATGGAACCTTGCAATGTACTTACATGTCGGGATGTTATGTTTCTAAATTACAACGGGTTAACTAGGTATGAAGAGAGATGGAAACAAGGAGGAGAGAAGTTCTGAAACTCTTCTCTTTAGGTCCAGGAACCTGATGGATTCTTGATCAAAATGATATTTTCGTAACGCAATATCAAGGAAGGACTATACACAAAAAAAAATCTTTGTATAATATTATTTTTGAGGGCATATAATTTTTTTATTTGCTCTATGAAAAGAAAACATGATCGTGTATGTTCCATGTAGCCATCATATTAGATTGTAGGATGTTGATTTTGTATATGATTTATGCTGTTGCAAGCTTTTGAAAAGTGTTTGCACATGTACTTCATGCGCATAAAGTATTTCTTTTACTACAGTAAGTACTCACTGTGAAAGCAACATTATGCAGGTTCGTTTGGTTTGAGTCACCGGGTGGTCCGCCGGACCATCCGAACCAGAATCCGAGCCTGGCAGTTTGTTTGGATTGCATCGCCGGTCCAGTCCGCCCGGCCAGGGGCGGACCTAGCCCAAAAACTGAGTGAGGGCCTGCTACTTGTTGGGCCTCGATTGCTACAGGGAAATAGACCCAAACTCTACTGAACAAGAAAAAATGAGTGTGGGCCTGGGCCCTCACTGGGCTTAACGTGGGTCCGCCCCTGCGCCCGGCAGCACACGGTCCATCTCAAGCCAATTAACGAGCATTTACTCCGGACGAACTCATCCATCTAAAAAACGACGGACGACGTGATTCCACACGGCCACGTTGTGCGGCGGTCAATCTAGCAAACCAAACACGCTAATGAATACCCGAACGCTGTGAAAACCAATTGCAAATTACCTTACCACATGCTTCTTAGTTTGAGCTGACAAGAGTCTTGGAATTTCAGGTTTGACGTGCCTGTTGGCACTAAATGTCGAGCGAAAGCTATACATTCTGGAAGGTTCGATATTGTCCGATCTGAAGTATATTTTGTAATGCCCTTCAAATTATTATAATATGAAATTAAGATTTTTTATTATAGTAAAGGGACAACTTTCGTGCGGTTAAATTTGATTGTACATGATGTCCTTCCAATTATTATGATATGAATTAATTGTTTTTATTCAATACGTCCAAGTCTTATGTACCTATGTTTAGTGATTCAAAAAAATTTATCTACCGTGTGTCTTTAAACATGTGCATGTCGCACGTGTACCTAACTATTCATATAAACGACTGAACAGAATTCCTGAGAACTACTGTGTTGTACGGGAAACGGGTACGGGGGACGGTTCGTCATGGGAAATAGGGTCATAGGGAACGGCGCGGTCCTTGCCGGCTGCCGGCGAGGAACGCGCCGGGTCGGTCACCGCAAGATTTCTAACGTGGCCTGCACCGTGTTAGTGGGTGCTGGTGCCGCCACCGAGCTCGCCGGCAAGGGTGAGGACGGGGATGGAGACGCAGCCGGAGTCGGAGCGCTATGAGGTGGGGGTGGGGTTGGCGACGTGGCGGATGGTGGACCGGCGTCGTCTCCGGCATCAGGAAACCGCAATGTAAGCCGTTACAAAATATTGTTGGAACATTTTTTTTAGATTTTATAGTTTCCAGATATTGACGCGTGTCCAACTACCACCACTGAATATTTTGCTATTTGGGTTGAGATCAGTGAGTTGTGTTATTTATTTTTCTAATGTTCAACTTATAGCGAAGGATCTTTTTTATTTACCTATGTCCTGAGCATCCCGATTTGTGATCTATGTTTTATTGTATTAGATCTATAAATTACAAGATTGATTCGTTTCACACTATTTTTCTATTAAATTACTGTCATCTTTTGCTACAATTTTAAAAAACTATAAAATTTATAGAATTTAACTCATTTAAAATACTTATAATACTCTGGTTTGAAAATTTCAACGTAAGAATGTGAAATTCAATTTAATCTATTTTTAAAAATAAAATTCTTGTTTACTATATTTTTCTAATACACGCGCGTGTCGCGCGTGCACCCTACTAGTAAGTGATTAATTAGTGATTAATTAGGGTAGAGTTTTCCCTCTTTGCCCTTGTTAAATAGGGTGTCGGGTGTGCTTATTTCAAGAAATTAAGTTTCAAATGCAGACTGGCTAGCGCGGGGAGGTTCCTTTGTAGATGTCTCGTGGGTTCGAACTCTTCCTAGGGTGTTTAATTTTTTGTTTTTCCCGATCTTTTTTTTGTGTGTGTTGATTACTTGGTTGCATAGAGCTCTGCTGGCTCTATTTGAGTGAAGTTCATAACTCCAACCAGTTCAAAAGGAGATAAGTATGTAACTGGCTCAGAACATGGAGACATTTTTTGTACTAACAAAATATTCAATGCAAAGCCAGTAAAGGACTATGTTGCTTACCTAGCACCCATTCTACTGCCTACCGGTCAGTTTGTTATATATTGTCGTGCTACTGATCGTTGTCATCATGTCACCTATTGTGATCATAGTGCACTATTCTCTAGACTCTAGAGAGATTAAGAGGGGGTGGAGAGGCAGGTCAGGATAAGTAAGACAAGTAAAAACAAGTAGATTGTGGTCTCTTAGAGGAGGCGACAATCTTAAGCTCTAGGGGAGTACATATGAGAATAATAATAATGAGCGGGCGGGTTGAAAAACTTTCAAAATTATTTTTCCTTATTAGGATGTGGGTCCTTAAAAACGAATCTAAGAAATTACTAAGCATAGCATGGACATGTACGTGGCAGATGTTAGCATTGATTTATAATATACACACAACAAGTACTCCCTCGGGTCAGAAATAAATGACGTTTCCGACCAGTAGTTTGTACTGAAAACAGGTATTTTGCAGCTGTCGGAACGTCATGTATTATCGAACGAAGGTAGTATATGGATAAAGAATTTTGCAATCAATCAAGACACACGCGAGTTAACCGTTGCATATCATGAGGGACCAATTTCACACTCTATGGGTAAGGAATCTAATTCTTCCCAATCTTTATTGGAATGGATTAACTGAACAAGCCCTAAAGAAAAATCGGAAAAAGTTACAACAAGACTAAACAAAATCTAAGAGGGACAAGCATCAATTTCACACCTGAGGTGTACCTTCTTAGCTCGAATTCTACACCCAAATTAGAGCTGATCACCAACTAAGAACACACATCCTGATAAACACTGCAATGTGCAATCTACCTTTTCTTTTCGGATTACAGAACTGCAAAAGCGGAAGAACGACATTCAGTAACAACACACGGGGCATCGGATCAGCCCATTCTCGTTGCAGTCCGGGCACTGCCGGAAGAAGCCGGCGAAACGGCACCCCTCGTCGCCGACAAAGATCTTGCAGCTGCCGTGGCACGCCCCGCATGGCACGAACCGCGCCTCGCCGCACCCCGCGCACTCGCCGGCGTGCCCGGGCCGGCCCGCCGCCGGCGCGGCGTCGCACCCGGCCAGCGCGCGCGCGAGCTCGCCGGAGTCGTGCAGCGCGCGCAGCTCCTCGGGCCGCCCAGGTCGCGGCGCTCGCCGACGAACACCCGCGGGAGCGCTGCCGCGGCGCCCTCGCCGAGGAGGCCGCGCAGCTCGGACTTGAAGGCGGCGTGCATGGACACGTCGCGCTCGTCGAGGCGCACGCCGTAGCACCGCAGGATGGCGCGCACGGCGCGGCAGTCCTCGAACGTCCGGCGAACGCCGCGGAGGCTGGTGAAGTAGAGCACCACGGCTTCCCCGCGCGCGGCGCAGCCGGAGCCTTGGCGCCGTGGCGCCGCCGTCGTCTCCGACGCCGATGAAGCCAGGGGCTTCCTCCGCGCCGCCGCCGCCCTCTTCTTCTCCATCTTCTCATGGAACTCGTCCACGCGTGCGCGGACGGCGTCCTCGTGGCCGCCGGTCACCGAAGCTGCCGGCGTGCTGAGCGCGTCATGCGCCCACTCCTTCTCCGCCGCCGCACCCCCGCCGCCGGCCGAGAGCGCCTCCTCAGCCGCGGCCGGATCACCGGCGCCCTTCGCCGCCTCCTCGCCGGACGGCAGCATGGTGTAGCTGTACACGCGCACGCCGCCGTCGTGCCCGCCGCGGCACATGCCGAGGGAGGTCAGAGCCGAGGCCGCGCGCGTCACGGAGCGCGGGCGCGGGCCCTGCCACCGCTCCGCCGGCGCCGAGGACGGCGACGCCACGCCGCCGCGCGCTGCCTCTCTCGAGCTGGAGCACCCCATGGCCGGCGCACGCACGTCTCGGCACCCACACGTGTGCACTGCACGGTTTGGTTTAGACGCACGGAATGGGAGGGTAAATATAGGAGGTGATGAACAGGTGAAGGATACAGAGTATTATGCATGAGATGGACTGTGATAAGGATTTGCATGCATAGAGCTGTTGCTTAGGAGGATGTATTTAATTTCATACTTTTCCTTGGGCGCATAGGAGAATTTAGTAGAGATTTGCTGGTTAATTTTGAATTGGGGAAACGCAAACACTGCCAAAGGTTGGTTCAATTGTAGAGATTTTAGAAGAAAAAAAAACACATCAATGGCAGTGAGGTTATGTATGGTAGGCCTTTATTAGTGCACAACTAGCAATTCCAGCTCATCTAGAAATCAAAGTCGGCTACACAACTCATGAAAATGACTATGTGTTTCATTTACCTTTTTATTAGGGAGTAAAGTGGAAAGAATTGCACAAGATGCATTTTTATCAACGAGTTGAGAAATCCGGGACTTGAATCTCACCGGACATATATGCCTCGAACCATATGTTAGTCGGACAAGAGAGCATTGAATGCGGAGTAAGTGCCAGCGACGTCACCTTAAATACTTTATAAAGGTCCGCCCCAAACAAAGGCCATATACGTCACTTTTTGACCACAATTTCAAAAACCAACCCCACTCCCCTCTAGATCAACATACTTACACGCTGTTTTGACTTCCCTACCTTTTTATAAAAATCAATTTGATACTCATAAGTGAGACCGAAACAAGCTTTGAGTTCATATTCACGGTTTAGAGCTAATATTTCAAAAACTTCTAACTAGGAATTTGAGATCCAGGTTAGCTGAATCCTAGCAGAACTTCAAATTTAGAACCTTCAACCTAATGATTACAAAGCAGTTGAGTCATACGCAAAGGCTTAAAATAGGAAAAACCCATATTTAAAGGAACAGCACCTTAGTTCCATCATAATATGCATCCACAAGAAATAAAATTGCCAAATTCTAAAGATCAATATTTCCCATATATGATTACATATTATTTGGGAGGAGATGAGAATAGAATCAAGCTCATTTTCAAGGATGAATACATGGGATAGACTCTGATAAGGATTTGAATGTTGTATTTAACTACATGATTAAGCTGTATATTCTTTAGAGGAAATTCATAGAGCTGTTATTCAGGAGGACGTGTTTAATTTTGTACCATTTGTGACAACTGATAATTGGATAATTTATTAGAAATCTGTGGCCAATTTTGAAATGGAAATGGGAAATGAATATTATATGAACCAAGTTTTAATGATATTAAATAATAATTAAGCATTGGAAAATTTGTAGTGATGTTATATATAGTAGGTCTTGAGTGGAGAAATTATACAACTCATTTGCAAACCAAAATGTTGCTATATCATTAAGGAAAATGACTTAGTAAATTTAACATGGGTAGGATTTTTTTTTAAATAGCATGAGATGCATTTTATGAATGAGGTGAGAATCCTGGACGAAAGTCTCAATCATAAAATTACTATGCATTTAGTTTACCATTTGGAATTGGATAAAATGCAAACATTGCCAAAAGCTGGTTTATTTGTTCAGCTTTTAGAAAAATGCACATCAATGGTAGTGAGGTAATGTATGCTAGTTAGTTCGTGCCTACCAATTCTGACAGCTTCTCTAGAAATTAAAAGGCAGATATACAATTCAGGAAAATGACTACATGTTTCATTTTCCTTTTCATGGGTATGTAATTAAAGTGAAAAGAAAGCTGTCCAAGATGTATTTTGTGGATATATATGGGTCTCAAGTCTCAAGCGGGCATGTAGCCCCTCCAAGAGATCATTAAATATGAAGTAAGCGTCCGTGATGTCCAAGGAAATGATTTTGATTTTCAGTATCCTGTAATAGAGGAGTGTCATCAATAAATGGAAGTTCAGAGACCAAAGGCTGTGCGTGCAACCATAGGAATAGCCGAATAGGTGCGCGTGCGTTAGTGTCTGTACTGGTGTTTTGAAAAACAAATAATCAGAGGAAACATTTTGCAGGTTTATGAGTTGAATGTGCACTTGTGTACCTGGGCACATCGTTCTTGTAATCGGGAAAAAAACAAATGCCCAACTCATGATCATTTGAGAATAAAAAAAGAGATTAGAGAAACTGCACGTCATCCTTACTTTTTAACATGGCTTCTCCTTACTCGCAGTTGCAACACACGAAAGGTGTATAAAAGTGGAGCACATTTCAAAAGCTTTTTCAGTTTTGATGTAGGTTTTTTTTGAGATTTTAGTTTTGATGGAGACTGAAACAAGATTTTTATTCAGATTCACAAGAAAAGATTTGGGTGACGACACATGCCTCCTCCATCCCCAATTAACTTGCTGTTGCAACATGGATGAAAGTCGTATCAAACTGAAGCATGGGTCTCACGTGAATTCAGTCATTCACAAATCACAAGCTCCAGGCACTTGTACATCAACATCATCAACATAGCCTTTTGTCCCAAGCAAGTTGGGGTAGGCCAGAGGTGAAACCCAAAAAGGCAAAAACAGAAAATAGTGTTAGGGGATGTTATGGACTCTATATTTGGTAAAACATACCAACGAAGGAATAAGAAAATGGCGGCAGGAAATAGTGGCTAGTTTAGGAAATAATTATTATGTAATATTCCTAGTTATTTGCTTGGTTTGTTAGTTAGGAGATTTGGAAGGTTTGTTAGGAGTTTGGCCTATTTAAAGGCAGTCATGTACTCGTGGGAACATTAAGCAGAAGATAGTTCTTTGAGTCAGAGCCTCCTAGGGAGGGCGACTAGGGTTTATCTACCTGTGCTCATCTAATCCCCAGCAATTCAGCCATAACAGGGGAGAACAGAAAATGAAGCAAAGATCACGGTTCAGACACATTGATTGCTAGTCTCCGAGCGCTTCTATCCATAACTAAATCCTTAGAGATATTCCACTCCTTAAGGTCTCTCTTAACCGACTCGTCCCAAGTTAGTTTAGGCCAACCTCTACCTCTTTATCAACCCGCTGTAGAACCACACTACACACCGGCCTACCTCTTTATCAACCCGCTGTAGAACCACACTACACACCGGCGCCTCAAGAGGCCTCTGTTGGACTTTGTGCCCTCAAAAAAAAGAAGAAGAAGAAGCTCCAGGCACTAGTTTCTCATCAGTCACACCCTTCCAGGTTGCAAGAACAGATATTCCTGTAGCACATCACCACATCACAAACAAGGGTGCCAAAAGACATTTACAACAGTGCTTGAATCTGGTCTCACACATTAATCGTCCATGCTTCAATCGAATTGAGCATCAACACAATATCCTAGGCAACGGAGTTGCATACTGTATTTGTGTAGTCTATGGTTTCAAGAGAGATGATACTGATCAATGGCGCTCTAGCGGACCTCCGTCTCGAACTTGAGGCAGATGCCCATGCTGAAGAGCTCCTGGTACAGCAGCTTGGCTCCATAAGGCACATTGATCCGGACAATGTGCTCCGCGGACAGGCAGAAGCGGCAGTAGGGGCCGTACACCTTCTTGCCACCATCGACGGGGCGCATGATGACGGCGGCCACACGCTCACAGGTCTGACAGATGTACATCTGTGAGAAATCGCTTAGCATGAAGAGTCGCTCGTGGAGGCTGGCAGCAGCACCATGGCCGAGGAGGCAGTCTCGCTCCATCTCCCCGAACTTGACGCCACCGAACCGCTTCTTGTCCTCCACGGGCTGCCGCGTGAGCGGGTGCACAGGTCCTGTGTTGCGGAACTTCACCTTGTCCTCAGACATGTGGGCCAACCGCTGGTAGAAGGTCGGGCCAATGAAGACCAGCGACTTCATCCTCTCACCGGTCAGCCCATTCAGGACGCTCTCTGCGCCCCACCTTGAAAAACCAGCCCTGAAATGCAGCAAGGTAAACATGAACAAGACTGCAAGAAGAGTGTTCAGATGGCTAACAGTAACAAGCTTCGATCTGCATTTCTTCTAGCGTGTTCCCCTTGATGAATATATCAGAGGAATGCATTGCTTGCTTGCTCTTATAGTTTGTTGTGAGTGAAAAATAAGGACTTGTTAAAATGGTGGCAACACAGCGCAATTATTTAAAGTTACTAGTATGCTGTCCATTTTTGACAATACGTGTGAGAGCGAAAAACGAGAATTCAAAGGAAAGAATACGTTAGTGAAATAGAACTTACTTGTGTAACTGTTCGGTGATCACGTCCACGGATGGAGTGGTGAATGGTGTCGCGTATCTCACCTTCCCACCCAGGGCAATCCCCTTCCCCAAAGCAGCTTCAAGCAACTGACCAGGAGTTTGACGAGTTGGAAAGCCATGTGGGTTTATGACGATGTCTGGGACTATCCCTTGCTGAGTAAATGGGAAGTTCTCCTGGGAATCCAAAAGGCCAACCACTCCTTTCTGCCCATGCATGCTGGCAAACTTGTCTCCGACACATGGTGAGCGGGACTACAAGAATTATGAGTTTAATCACTAGAGAAATTTGACAAGTGGGCGCTAAATACAAAGTTTTGTAGTCTAACATAAGCAATGTTACAAATGGTGCAACAGAAAATGGAAATGCTTTATATAGTACTGACAGCTGAGGTGATATCAGAGCACTAAATAATCAAGACAAAAAGAATGTAGACCATCTATCATTTCCTAAATCATAAAGAAATTTTCTGAGTTTCTTGTTTAGATAAGGGGGCAAACCAGCCAGGCAGCAGAGAATGCATGCTCTACTGTACTATAACTGTAAGGTGAATGCCACAATTCAGAATACTTTTGCAAAGATTTATTTTACTCACCTGTCTTAGAGTAACAGTTGCAAAGTTCACCCCATCATCATTTGCTGAAAGAACTACCTTCTCCACCATCCCTTTCTCAGTATGCATCAGTTTAACACTAAGATCTTCACCAGATTCTGTGACCTTCCCAATGACAATGTCACCACTTTGAAGACTTGCTCCAACATATGGTAAACCCTCATTGTCCAGACTGTCAACCTTCCCCCTCTTGCTTTGCACTTTACCAAAACTGATATTTTCCTTGTGTTTGAATCGTTTGGTAATCTCTTTGTTTTCAATATGGGCTTTATAGCTCTTGAAATGTAGTGTACGAAACATGCCACGCTCTAAAGAGGCCCTATTCAAAACCAGGGAATCTTCTTGGTTAAATCCCTGATGAACGTTGACGGAGACTATTGCGTTTTGGCCATTGAAATATTCTGGTTTAGTAAATTCATCTTTTCGTCCAAAGCTGTAGTCTGGCTTCCCAAGACAATCTGCCACCACAGTTTTAAACAAGGGTCTCTGTGGATAGAAGATTTGTGAGAAGGTATCCAACCTTGAGCGTGAGTTTGTAGCGGAGTAGCCAATAGCCTGCTGTGATAATTTTTCAGCTTGCATCTGAATCCTCTTACTGTTATCATGGTTGGCAAAGGGCATGAGACTACAACTCAGCCCTAGCAAGAAAGAAGGATCAAGTTCACAATGAGTATATTCAGAAGGCCCCTCTTCTTTCTCCCTTGCAAATAGATGCCTAATTCCAGGAGCACATCGGATGTCCTCCTCTTCTTCAGCACCAATCAGCTCAATTATGTTTTGATCCATAAGTTCTTGAAATGAGTGCGATCCATCTTTTGGTCTTGTGATCCTTCTTAGATTTTCAACTACAAGAAGTGGTCTTAGAATTCTCCCCGGATCAGAAAATACACGAACTTCTTTGTTGTGCCTGTCCCTTTTGATTTCAACCTAATCAAAGTCACAAAATAGAAACAGGAACCATATTAGTATTATCTTGTTGCAACATACTCTGTATGTACTTTTTAAGTATTCCACTCAAGTAATAAATAGTATATGCAACAAAACAACCATACACCAAATGCATAATAAGGAAATAAAGCAAGAGAAGTTCATAATTTCATTAGCATGGAATTTCAGAAGTACCAGGTAAAAGAAAACTAACAAGCAAGAGAAGACTAGAACGGTACCAATGACTCATCACCAGACAATTAAAGTGCACACAATTTTAAAGGTTAGCCATTAATATTCTTTGCAGATTGTAAATCAGCAGAGACAATGAAAGAGCACAGCTATCTGAAAAAATTATTTTCAGTAATGGAGGACTTATTAAGCAGTGACACTTATCATGGTATTTTGAAGGCATCAGGAGTGACAGCACAAGGTAAAATATCTCAAAAGATAAAGATAAAGTATGGATAATTGTTTAGGAGAAAGTTTTAAAACATCAGGAATGGAAGCAAAATCCTGGATCTGAAAATAGAGATTCAAGATAAGTATTGAGTTTATCAGATCTGGAAACTAAGCAAACCTGTGACTCGATTAACTTGCTACGCCTCAAGCTTCTTAAACGTGAAACGGAGTCACAGGTTTGCTTAGTTTCCAGATCTGATAAACTCAATACTTATCTTGAATCTCTATTTTCAGATCCAGGATTTTGCTTCCATTCCTGATGTTTTAAAACTTTCTCCTAAACAATTATCCATACTTTATCTTTATCTTTTGAGATATTTTACCTTGTGCTGTCACTCCTGATGCCTTCAAAATACCATGATAAGTGTCACTGCTTAATAAGTCCTCCATTACTGAAAATTATTTTTTCAGATAGCTGTGCTCTTTCATTGTCTCTGCTGATTTACAATCTGCAAAGAATATTAATGGCTAACCTTTAAAATTGTGTGCACTTTAATTGTCTGGTGATGAGTCATTGGTACCGTTCTAGTCTTCTCTTGCTTGTTAGTTTTCTTTTACCTGGTACTTCTGAAATTCCATGCTAATGAAATTATGAACTTCTCTTCCTTTATTTCCTTGTTATGCATTTGGTGTATGGTTGTTTTGTTGCATATACTATTTATTACTTGAGTGGAA
>OAMR01000045.1:290907-311463 GCA_900205405.1 Echinochloa crus-galli
CCGTATGAGCGCCTCCCGGACCGGGCGCAGGTACGGGCGCCGCAATGCCCGTGCCCCGCGCGGCCGGCGGCTGCGGCGGCGGAACGAGAGACGCGGCAACGGAGCGCGGAAATGGGGGGCGGGGGCGGGGAGGCGTACCTTGCGCGGTGGTGATCGGCGGCGGCGGCGGGGAGCGGGAACCCTACGGCGCGCCGGCCCGGGCGACGGCGCCGCGGGGGTTGGGGTTTTCCGCGCTGCGTTGCGGCCGGCGCGAGACGCGCTGGGGCAGGGGAGGGGGGTTTTCTCTCCGCTCTCCCTTCCCTCCGCTGCTTTATGGCACTACCACTAGCCTACAGTACTTGTGCAGGGGAGGATCAGCACAGTGGGCGGCGGCACTCTGGGGCTCGCGCTGTGGCTGCCGGGTGGCGGCCGTGCCTTTGGTAGGTGGGTGGCCTGGGTGCGGTGTGGGGGATCCTTCCTCTCCCAGTCCCAACTCCCAACTCAGAACGAAACGCTACTGTGGCCGTGACGCTTTTGTTCCGTTTTGTCTGACTGTCCCTGCCTTTTCTTTTTGCCCTTTTCAACTGACAGGTGGGTTCCACTGGTTAGTGGCTGTGTACTAGTGGGGCCAGGCACGGGCTCTGCACTCCGGCCCGCATCGGACAAATTTTGAGAGCAAATTAGGTTGGGAGGAATGTTGAAATAGTATATACTGTAATGTGATGCACATAAGATCCTGTGAGTGTGTATCGTAGTGAGGCTAAAGGGTGCTTAGCCTAGCCTAGTGGCTAAGACACTCCAGCGGGAGCGAATTTCAGGCTGTGGTTAAAAAAATCCCCTCGTCAGTCCCGTGTGCCAAAATACTAGTTAAGAACCGGCTCAGGTCGGCCTGAGGACTGTGTATGGCCCAGACAATTCCCAGGGATTACGGATCCTAGTGTCAAACGGGGCCGGGGTTCGGGGATTTTCTCGGTCGGGGAAGCCGAAGCTTCTTCTTAGATAATACCGGTGGGGCGGTCTTTCCCACCCGGTCGAGTGTATGGTAGTGAGAAACATATTTTAAAGGTAAATTAGACGGAGTCCTACGTGTCATTGCCTACATGATGTGTTGAGATGAGCATAACCTTAGCTATTTGATGGACCACATTGTGCAATTTATAGAAAAATGATAGACATACACGCATCTTGTATCTCCGAAAATGCAGGGCCAATGCTAGATGGGGAGAAAAACCATGGATGGGATAGAGAAGAGAAGAAAGATGTGAAAATGATGTGCAATGAGTGAAGTATGATATGAGTATGGTGGAGAGTTTTAGGTGATGCACTTGGATGAACTTTATAGATGCTCTTAGTCAAAGGGAGCACACACTTGAGTCCTATATGTCACTGCCTACTAATTGGTTGGGATGGGCATAACATTAGCCGACTTATATTGTGCAATTTATAGAAAAATGATTGACACATATGCATCTTGTGTCTCCAAAATTGTGGGGTCAAATACTAGTTGGGGATAAAAATATATGGATGGGCCATAGAGACGGGAAGGAAGAAGTGAAAATGGTGTGCAATGAGCGGAGTATCATGTGAGTATATATGGTAGATAGTTTTAGGTGCATATGGAAGACATAATACTTGGATGAACTTTATAGATGCTCTTAGCCGAGTGGAGCGCACCTCAAGTGTTAATACCACCAGACGGCCATACCCACACCATCTAGTTTGATTTATAGGCATGATGAGAGAAGATCCATAGTTAGCATGCTCACAAGGCTTCAGTTTGATGTTAGCCATAGTTATACTATCTAGCTATGTGAATAAAATGCTCCCTCCTTCCACGTTTACAAGGCGCACATACAAAACGAGATTCAAACTTTACGATCTTTGACCAATAATTTGTCCATCAATTTTTTCATTTTGTCATATAAATTTGACATGGTTGGATTTGTAATCAAACATACTTTCCAATGAGTATAAATTCATAGCCATAACAAAAGAGATAAGTTCAATTTGCCCGGCCTCTCAAACTTCAAGAACAGTTCACCCCTCATATATCTCAAGCAGACAAATGCCCCTAAGCCCTAACTTGATTTTAGCATTTTGCGCCTGGTAGGATTGCATGTCTCCCGTCTTTCCTTTCCTTTTCCTTTCTCGATTTGTCTCATCTGACCGGGGACTTGTTACGGCTCAAGCTAAGCTACAGGTCTACCGTGTCGACAGATCAGCATGATCGAGTGCAGTAGCATGCGAGCAGCAAGAGTTAAGTTCTCCTGGAGTTTTTTTTTGAGTAAAATGCACGGTTAGTTCATTAACTTGTAGCGAAGTGTCAAATAGGTTCACGAACTTAGAAACTGCATTTTTGAGTTCATTAACTATTTAAGGGATTCATCCGAGGTCCATAACGATTCATTTGAGTCCAAGATCCGACGCGGCGCTGCCAACGTGGCGTCTTCCCCTCTTCAGTCCTTCCTCTTTCCCCTCTATTGTGGCGGACGGCCATGGCGGGCGGTGGTGAGCTACGGGCGGCGCGGTGAGTTTTTATGGAGGGCTTGGAGAGGTGGCAGAGGTGTAGGGCGAGGTGGTGGCGCTATGGGCGGAACGACGGACACTCGATGGAGCGAGGCGGCGACTCCAGCGAGCGGCGGCGGTGAGAGCAGAGAGGGAGATCGCGGCGAGAGAGGCAGAGTGAAAATGAGAGAGGGAAAATGAAAATGAGAACGGATGAGGTGGGTGAGGACCGCGCCACACTGGCAACGCCACGTCGGATTTTGGACTCAAACAAACAGTTATGGACCTCGGATGTCACTTAAATAGTTAATGGACCCTAAAATACAGTTTCTGAGTTCGTGGACCTATTTGACACTTCGCTACAAGTTAATGGACTAACGGTGCATTTTACTTTTTTTTAAGAGAAAAACCATGGATAGGATAGAGAAGGAAATAGAAAGGTGAAAATGGTGTCCAATGAGGGGAGTATCATGTGAGTAACGGTGGGGAGTTTTAGGTGTATATGAAATACACACTACTTGGATGAACTTTATATATAGATACTCTTAGCCGAGTGGAGCACACCTCAAATGTTTTTTTTTTTGAGCGGAAAGCACACCTCAAATGTTGATACCTTAGAGCAACTCCAGCCATGCCATGTAAATTGAGGCCTTCAAAACTAATTTGCAGGCCCAACTCAAAAATAGAGACCCTGCAAATTAGAGTCTAACTCCAGCAACAAATCAACTCAGCCCTCTATTTAGTTGTGGACCCCGCATGTCAGTCAACGAATCTAATTCCAATCCTCCAGCACGTCGGACACCTCCGCGTCGCCGCGCTCGCCGCCTCGGGCCTCTGGTTGGATGTCGTCGTAGTCGTTCCTCCCCTGCCCTCCTGCGCTCTGCCCCTTCGCGCCGTCGCCGCCGCCGCCGAAGGCTTCATCTCCACCCGCCGTCCAGGCGGACCACCAGCAGGCCGACGGAGCGCCACCCGCGGTTGTGCATCCGGTACCCGCTCACCACGTCCTCGGTGACGGAGCCGTAGATCCACCCGACGCGGTCGCCCCACTCCGTCTTGTCCTCGTACCAGCACGAGATCACCGACACGGCCTCCGCCACCGTGGGCGGGTCCAGCGGCGGCCGCGGCACGGTCAGCGCGCCGGGCGGCCGGCCGTGCCGCACCGCCGGGTGGTCCGCCAGCGGCCGCGCCTGGAACTCGTCCACCGGGCCCACGGTGGTGCTGGGGCTGCCAGATTTTCCCAAACTCTGACCCACGGTGGAATGGTGCTGATTCTTTGGTGTTCATGAGGGAAGCTGTGAGTTCCTCTTCTCTCTACCTTCTAGTACCAAGTGCTAGTTCCTCTTCTCTCTAGTACAAAATGTTTAGTTCCTGTCAGCATGTTAAAATCTTGAGAAAAAAGTTGGATAATCTGACTTGGAACCAACCAAATGTAATGGCAAAAGACTTGTCTTACTCGATCTGCTGGTTCAAGTTCAACTTTATTCGGCACAAGCTGAGTTTCTCTGAAGACTGAAGTTGGCCCCATATATTCTGGTATGGTTTGGTCTGGTTTTGCTGGCTGCTGGGTGACGGCGATAGATGGCTGTACATATATCCTGAACATCATATCGTGCATGTTCATACTGATTTGAGACTGATTAGCAGATGATCAAATATGCCACCATGCATGTGAGATTGGTTATAGCAGATGATCGGAGTCTCAGCACTCAATGCAATCTCACTGAAGATATGTGTTTGATGATGGTTTTGGCCGGCTGCTTTAAATATTGCAGGGATCTGCCTATAACATATATAAATATAACATATATAAATATGGTAACTGATATTCAGCAACCAGAGTGTTGAATAATATTCAACGCCACGGCGGAGCGCCGCCCCTCCGGTCCCGATCACGATTGCTAGTCCCGACCGTAAATACCGCTCGATATTTACTCCCAATCAAGTCTGCATGCACGTGGGAACTTTCAATGTAATAATTGACCAATAATGATTTGGTCAAATCAATTTACTAATTGCCTGTTACAGTTTCCAATTTTTTCACACCTCATTACAGCTCATGTGCGATCAACGTTTTATATAAAGATATTGGCCTGGTATGTATCTAATTTGTTTCCCTTTCTCCCAATCTCCCTCTTTCTTTCCTCCGCCTCTCTTTCTTTCCTCCGGCTGACGGCATGGCTCCGGCGATCTATATCCATGACGACGACCTCTCAATTGCGCCCGCACTCCAGCACAACCTCGTCGACAACAGACTGATTTGCCAAGGTGCAGGAAAGCTCCTGTTCTATGCATGTCTGCTTGATGAACAATCTTTTTTCTGATTGATCGCTCTTCAATGCTACGTGTATTTATAAGATCATCTTCTTATGCAGACCCGGTGGGTTGAGGAGCTTGATCTGTATCCCGGCCGCATTTTCTGTTTCCTACAGCTCTGCTCCGCCCGGAACAACTAGACTTGCGGTGGCTGCGGCAGGCTCCAATGACCTAGCATGTACGACGTAGCATTCCCTGGGCTGGGAACACGGCTGCAGGCTCTTTCAAGTAGATTTGAACCTATGTTGTTTCTGTAATTTACAGATTTTTGTTCATACTCGAGTAGTTTTTTTCAGAATTTAGAGAAGTACTTTTCTGCATGAACGAGTGAGGAGGAGAAGGATTGGAACTACGGTTTGGAGTAGTATGAACTTCGTCATTTTTAAAGTAGTTCCAAATTACAGAAGTAATGTTCACGATTTAATGGAAATAATTTTCTAATCTCCGAGGAGTAATTATCCATGCATGCTTGTATGTGGATATCCTTCAATGTGTATCTTTGTGTTTTTTGCAATTTACAGTAGTATTTTGTTCAGACTGGAATAATATTTTTTAAGATTTAGGGTAATATTTTTCTGAGAGAGAGAATTTAGGCTTTATAGAACCAAGAGCGATTTTTCAAAATAGAAGAATGGAGTAATTGACCATATGCATAAACAATAATATTTTAGAGAGGAAAGACATTCGTGTGAATCTGGAGTCATTGCCATGCATGTTTTTATGACAGCTTTCATCCACGACGAGGGACATATCGGTTTGACTTGTGCCCAATTTGATGCTGACTAGAAAATCTATTTTGGTTGACCAGGATGGAAGAGTATAGTACTTTGATGGCCGAATTATATATTGGTCTCACTGCAATTTTGCTACAGGGTACATGCAAACAGGTGGCACGGGTGCACATATCCATCAAAGCAATCAACTAACTCCGCGCATGACACCTTCTCCATACGTGTCTCCTCTACGCACTGCCAATCTAGCGGTGGCCGAAAATTTGGACTTCAAAACCTGACACATGGACAAATTGTCAACAACACCGCTAGCTTCAACCTCTCTCTCATGGGACTAGACTAATAATTACTTTTCTGAAAACAAACCATTCATAATCCAAAAATAGTACTCTGTTATTGGGAGTAATTAGCCACATGCACAAAGAATAATCATTCGAGACCAAAGGAGTAATTGTTTTAGAACATAAAATAATTTTCATAATTATGTCCATACAAAGATAAAGGAAGTAATTAACCATAAAAATTAGGAATAATCTTTGACACCAAAGGAGTAAAATTTTAGAACAAGGAATAAATTCCCACCCTGTGTTTGCAAAGTAGTAATTTCCCAAATGAAAAAGAGAACAAAATTACGTCGCCGGAGGATGGATGGCGCGCTGCCCTAGCATTGAATACTATTAGAGGAGTCAAATATGCATGCAACGCTGTCACGCATAAATATTTCTCTCGTAAATCTCGCTCACCTTTGCCTTGCCAGGTGCGCATGCATGCAAGCATTAACTTATTACAGAGATCTGCCCCCAAATCTCTCTCTGTTGCATGCCATGATTGCACGTCAGAAACTTTTCTGATCCAACAACTTTTTACTCCACTTAACCTTGAGGGGGTAAATACGATTACAAAATTGCGTCATCGGAGTCCGGCCGGCGCTCGGCCGCAGCGTTGAATATAATTCAACGCGCTGCGCGTCAGTTAGACGGACCCATATAAATATAACATATATAAATATAACCACGAGATTTTTTGGTGTTCATTATATTTTTCTGAACTTTTGTTATTTTTTGTTGCTTTGGCAGATGTCAAGTTCTCGAAGTAGAAAAGCCCGTTGGTGGAATGACGAGGATGATTCCGATGTTGAAGACCTCTTGTTCATCGAAGGTCTCTGTGAGGGTTCAAGAAGGAGCAAGCGTAAGAAATTCCGTGGTTCGTTGCCAGGTCGCCATAACTTGCCAAGGGACATCGCAGGAGGTCATGATCGCTTCTACAAGGACTACTTTGCCGACAACTGTGTCTATCTAGAGAAGCTTTTCAGAAGAAGATTCCGGATGTCCAAGTCGCTCTTTCTGCGTATTGTTGCTGCCATGGAGGCTCATGATGACTACTATTTCCGTCAAAAGCCCAATGCCGTTGGAGTTCTCGGCGCCTCTCCCATCCAGAAGGTTATTGCTGCCGTTTGGATGCTTGCTTATGGCAGTCCAACTGACTTCTTGGATGGTTATATCAGGATGGGAGAGAGCACCATCATTGAGTGTCTCTCACATTTTGTGGAGGCTGTCGTCAACGTCTTTGGCGAAGAATATTTGATCAGTCAATATAGCAATGAAAAGATATGAACAAGTGAAAGAACAGGTTCAAGAATAAGTACGTGTTCTTGGTATGTGACCACTTGGATGCCGTCTCTCAATTTCTTCGTAGAAGCTTTGAAACTTCATGCAATCCTTTATTATAGCAGCTATCCTTATCTCAAGTGACTTGGTGCTCCTATTGGACTCAAAATCCCTGTTGTTGTGAAAATCATCGGCGATCCTTTGATAATATGATTTTGTTGGCTGCTCATTTCCTACTATTGGATCATAGCTCACATTCATCCATGAGACGCAAAGCTGGATATCTTCCTCATGTCTGTAATTGCTTCCACGCTTGGAAGGGCCTTTCCCGTCCGATGGTGCTGTTAGCAACTCTAGATCAGCGTCACTGTCTTGCGTTAGTAGGTCCATCAAAGGCTGCGAGGTAGATGCCATTGGATCCTACAAAAAATGCAAAAGAGCGTATTGGTCAGAGAAGAATGGCTCAATAAATCAGAGTACTGCTATAGCAGAATTACAACTCACTACTCAAAAGGAGCACAGGCACAGGCACAGATCATATTGCACAACTCAAAAGGAGCACAAGCACAAGCACAGGCAGTGGTGTCTTCTGAATATTTGATAACAGCCTGTCTTCTGAATATTTGATATGCAACAGCAACAGCAAAAGAAACAGCAAGCCCAGGTGAATCAGCACATGCAACAGATTAACACAAAAATGATATGCACAGATAATATCATAACAGATATATTAAGCAATATTAACAAGCAGAACAGATGAATAACATAAACCATAAACCATTCTGTCAATCACATATTTATTCATCAAGCTAAGATTTGGAAAAGCAAATATTGGAAGGGAAATAAAGAGAGCACCTCCTAAACAATGATTTAAGTGAAGGGAAATTGAATTGGGAAATAAATTGAAACTAATGGTGCTCTACAGGATACAACCACATGACATCTACTCTAAAGATGGATCATGAAGGTCTAGATGTTACATGGCTTTGGCGAGCCTCTTAAATTTTGCTGTGGGTGCTTGGCAGAGGACATTGTTCTTGTCCATCTGCCAAGGCTCGCCTTCAGTGACCTTCTCATCCTGGTTGCTCAACTTCTGGCATGTTTGTGCCAGTTCTTTTTCAGGCTCTTCAACCATGGGTTTCTTCATTGGTGGACTTGTCATAGTATAAAAGTAAGAACTGAATGCTCAATTAATCAGAGAGAGATACAAGAGTTACCAGACACGACCCGGATGTTACTCGAAGTGAAGCCGCATCCGTAGAGGTACAGCGGGAAGAGGGGCCGACACTTCGGCTCCTCTTCGGGACGCTCACCTCTCCTCTCTTCCTATTCTACTGATACAAGTGGCGAAACTTCGCAACGCCTACTCTCTTGTGTTGTGTGTTACAAATGGGGGTATGCCACTCTATATATAGTGCTCCAGGGTCGGTTGAGGTAGGGTAGCGGCCAAGGGAGGTAGCTGAGGCAGTTGCCGGCCGTTTCGGCCGGGGGAGGCGGTTCGGCCGAACAGGTCGGTTCGGCCGAACCGACCATCCTGCCGACCTTGCATCCAACGGCCATGGCTTGCTCTCTGGGGTCGGTGGTGCAGTGGGGGCGGTTCGGCCGAAGCCCATAGTTCGACCGAACTGGGCCTGGCAGCCCCCCTGCACCGCCTCTTCTCCTGGATCGTCCTGGGCCGCTCTGAGTTGATGTAGCCCGTGTGCTTTCGTTGATTTAACCCAGAAACGATGTGGCAGCGGTCCGGGATGAGTTGGCGGTCGTCCATGTGTCTTGTGATGTCATCGCTTGGTCATTGTCGATGTTGTGGGATATGGGTACCCCTGGGCCCACTGTCAGACCTGAATACGGCGTCTAGGGCCCACCTCTGACAGGCCCATGGGCCGACCCCTAGGCGGCCCCATACGGGCTCTCTGACTTGATGGACAAGCTAATGAAGACCCGGCGGGCGGCTCGTCCGGATATCCAGGGATATTCCAGTTCTGTCTAAATCAGTGCCTCCTGTGTACCATCAAGTCGCTAGTTCATCAATCGCCCCGCCTACAAATCAACCACTCGGGTACCCCCAGGTGGATTGCCGGTCCTAAGGTCCGACAGTTGGCGCGCCAGGTAGGGGGAGATTGCACCGTTGGCTTGATGGCAGATCGATCCGACGTCGTTTTCCCGGCGAGCATGAGCGGTAGCCCCAAGCACCTCGTGGGATGCAGCTTCTTCGCCGACTCCAGCGACTCTAGCTCCACCAACGTCGACTTGACGCCGGTGGACTCAACCTCGACAGCTCCTGGGACTCCTCCTGATGTGCCTGATCAGCTTACACAGCAGATCGAGCGGCTCAGCGTCCGCGAATGGATTCCGGATCTGCTTCCACGGCGCCGAGTACCTTACCCCGACGAGATCATCGACGGGCTGAATCGCATCAATGACATGCTTGCTGAATGCATTGCCATGTCCGAGCGAGTCCTGGATCGCTCGGGGAACACGTTCCCCCACGGACTGAAGAACGCGGCTGCCGACTACTCTAGCGGGCTCCCGCAGCGCGAGGCCCAGATCCAATCTGGAAACCCGCCCGAACCCACCCAGCTTCCAGATTGCGGTGAGTTCCAGGTCGTCAGAACCATACTAGGGACCCCCGAGAACTCGGAGGACCCATCCAAGGACTGTGCTTCGCGGCCGGACCGCGAGGTACTCGTTTCTGAAGACCAACCGACCCAAGACGATGAGACTGCGTCCGCGCGACAACGTCGCATTGACGCGAACACTCTCCGAGCCCAACGCCGGCAAGCTGAAGACGCAGATCGACAAGCAGATGGAGGTTCGCGTCATGGGGAACTAGATCCGCTGGACCCGCGCAATCTAGCACGCGAGTTCGAGCGGGCCCAGGCCAACTTCCAAACACCATCAGCGGCCATGGCGGCATGCATCGCCGAGCTGGATCACATGGAAGCCACCCCAGAGGCGGCCCGGCTCCGAGCCCGGCTAGCCGTCGCACAGAACCTACATCAGAAGGACAGAGAGGCTAGGTCAAGATCTATCCGATCCTGCTCAAGTAGATCGAGTTCCCGCAGGACCGGGCACAGCAGATCTGAACGAGGACGACGCCGTTGTAGATCCCCAACTCTGCACGACATCCCGGAGGAGGTCGACCAGGAACGAACGGCCGACCACCAGCCGGAACAATCTGAGGGCAGGCACCCCCGAAACCACCACGACGATGGCAAGAGATGCCGACACCATCACCGCCCTGACGGTGACCTCCGCGACAAGCTTCGCGTAAGGGACCGCGACGTCAGAAAAGAGCTCGATAGGCGGCACCACGAACGCAACGCTGCTGAGATGGAACGCCGAGAGCGGTATGACCGGGACTATGGTCAACCCGAACGCCGAGCCAACTACTCTGAGTACTCCGAAGCCGATGACCACCACGCACGCCGCGAACTGAACGAGCGCGACCGATACGATCGTCGTTACGGCTCGCCAAGAACGCAGCCCCGCCGTCAGGACAATGGCGGCGACGAATTCGGCGACAACGACTTCGAAATCGAAGGCTTCCAGGCCTTCACCAAACGACTCCGCCAGGTGTCGTGGCCCGACACCTTCAAGCCAGCCACGGTCGAGAAGTTCGACGGGCGCTCCGACCCCAAGCTGTGGATCCAAACCTACATCACGTCGGTCAAGGCCGCACGCGGCAGCACCGACCAGGCGGCAGCCTACTTCCCGGTCATGCTGGGAAAGGCAGCACTCCTGTGGCTCTCAGGATTGCCACCCTAATCCATCGATAGCTAGACTGCCACCCCAATCCATCGATAGCTGGGCACAGCTCTGCAAGGTGTTCACAGAGAACTACCAAGCCACCTATACCCGGCCGGGTACTAGATTCGATCTGGATCTGGTACGACAAAGCAGGGGTGAAAGTCTCCGAGACTACACCAAACGCTTCTTCGACAACTGTAACAAGCTTACAGATGTCGAAGAGAGAGATGTCATAGACGCCTTCAGACGCGGACTGTATGACAAGGACATCTTCCGCAACAACTTCAAGAAAGACCCAAAGACAGTTGAAGAAATGATGAAGATGGTCGAGGAAGAAGCAAAGGCTGATGCCGCCGAGCTAGCCCAGTTCAGAACCAGAGATCGACGCGACAAGGACAACGATCGCCTCATAGCTGACCACAAGAAGCCAGAACCAGCACGCAACAGACGCAGCAGGCCTGACGTCGCAACTGTTGCAGAAGGCAAAGGCCGCGTGGAGTCACGACTCAGCCCGACCAGCTCGCCCGACTCAACGAGCCGTGCCCTTTACACAAGGACGCGAAGCACTCGTTCAGAGACTGCTGGACCCTGAAGAAGGAACTCGGCGTCCCACCACCATCAAAGAAGCCGCGCTACAACAACAACCGCGGCGACAGAAGGGACGGGGACCGCCGCAATGAGCGCCGCCCTGACCGCCGCGACGATCGTCGCCGCGACAACAGAGCGCCAGGAGGCGCCGACCGCCATTCCGCCCCAGAAGCCGCTGCGGCAGATGGCCAGCAAGATAACTTCCAGCGAGCCGACCGCCAAGTCAACGTGATCGTGGGAGGCCCCGACGCGTTCCGCGACAAGAGGAAGCAAAAGCTCCACAGCCGCGAGATAAATCTCGTAGGCACCAAGGATGTTGAGTACCTCAGGTGGTCGGAAACTCCGATCACCTTCAGCAGGAAAGACCACTGGGTCCACCTGCCCGAGCTAGGCTCGTATCCGCTGATCGTCAGCCCAGTCGTCGACCGAGTCCTTCTGACCAAAGTGTTAATAGACGGAGGTAGCACACTCAACATCATCTTCACCAAAACCCTGAACGACATGGGGTTCGACTACACCAGGCTCCGAAGCTCCCACCACACGTTCTACGGCGTCATCCCCGGCAAGGCCGCTTACCCGATGGGAAGGGTTATGGAGCCGCGCAACCGGCTACTCGCTGTTTTTCATGGTCTACGGATCAGAAGCCATGCTGCCAGCCGACCTCGCCTTTTCTGCACCACGCATCAAGAATTACGAAGAAGGAGAAGCCGAGTCAAGTCGACAGGTCGACGTCGATTCACTAGAAGAGCACAGGCTCTGCGCCTTAACCTGGCACGCGCGCCACGAGCAGCAGATACGCCGGTACCATGACAGGAACGTCAAAGAACGATCCCTGAATGTAGGCGACCTTGCCTTACGCCGAGTCATGAGCTCGGCAGGGCAGCACAAGTTGTCTGCACCATGGGAAGGACCGTTCATCGTCAAGGAAGTCGTCTCTCCAGGAACCTATCGCCTAGAATGGGCGGATGGCAACCCAGTTCCCAATGTTTGGAACATCCGATGGAAGTTGAACCCGACCAAGTGCGTCTTCGGGGTGCCCTCAGGTAAACTCCTGGGGTTCTTAGTCCAAAATCAAGGCAATCCAAGATTTGCCGCCCCCTAAGAATAAGAAAGAAGTAATGAAGCTGACAGGAATGATGGCAGCACTAAGCCAGTTCATCAGGAAGCTAGGTGAACGTGGCACCCCTTTCTTCAAGCTCTTGAAGAAAGCCGACAAGTTCGAATGGACGTCGGAAGCCGATCAAGCATTGGCCGACCTCAAAGCATTCCTCGTCACCCCGCCAGTCCTTGCCGGGCCGAAAAAGGATGAACCTCTCCTGCTATACATAGCAGCAACCACAAATGTGGTCAGCACGGCTTTGGTCGTCGAACGCCCAGAAGACGGACACTCTTATCCGGTGCAGCGGCCGGTATACTACGTCAGCGAAGTACTAGCCGAGTCTAAAATCCGGTACCAGCACCCTCAAAAGTTGCTTTACGCACTCCTGATCTGCTCCAGAAAGCTGCGCCGTTACTTCCAGGCTCATCCCATTCATGTGGTGTCCAACTTTCCGCTCAGCGAGATCCTCCGCAACCACGACATCAACGGCCGAGTCGTCAAATGGGCAGTAGAACTCGGAAGCTTCGACATTACCTTCAGGTCGAGACAGTCCATAAAATCCTAAGTATTGGCAGACTTCTTAGCAGAATGGACAGAATTGCAAACGCCAACTCCCGCCGAGCCACCAGAGCACTGGATATTGTACTTCGACGGCGCCCTCAACCTGGAAGGAGCCGGCGCTGGAGTATTACTCATATCACCAAAGCTTTCAGCCGCGCTACAACAACAACCGCGGCGACAGAAGGGACGGGGATCGCCGCAACGAGCGCGAAGCATTGATCCATGGATTAAAAATAGCCATCACCCTCGGCATCAAGTGTCTACTGTGTTTTGGAGACTCAAAAGTGGTGGTCGAGCAGGTCAACAAGAACTGGGAATGCTCCAAGGAAACAATGGACGCCTACCGTGCAGAAGTCAGAAAGTTACAAGCTCACTTTTACGGCTTGGAATGCCGTCACGTGCCGCGAGAAGAAAATGTCGCCGCAGACGTCCTGTCCAAGCTAGGATCCAAGCGCTCTCAGGTACCCGCCGGTGTGTTTGTACAGGACCTGCGGAAGCCATCTATCAAGTTAATAAACGAAAGCGAACCTACCGCCTCTGCCGACCAGGTTGTCGCAGCAGCCTCAACTGTTCCAGAAGCAGAAGTCGAAGAAGATTGGCGAGAGCCACTCATCGCGTTCATTAAAAATGACCGCATGACCATAGAAGACAAACTTGAGAAGGACAAGGTCACTCTCGAGCAACTCAGCCGGCGAAGCGCTAATTATGTGGTGATTGGGACTGAGCTTTACAGAAAGTCGGCATCCTCAGGAGTACTCATGAAGTGCATCCTACGCAGCGAGGGCCTGGCGTTACTACATGAAGTCCACTCTGGCACATGCAGCAATCATGCTGCAGCTAGAACACTGGTTGGCAAAGTTTACAGATCTGGGTTCTTCTGGCCCACTGCGGTCTCCGACGCAAAAGAGCTCGTCCAGCGTTGCGCTGGGTGTCAGTTCTTCCAAAAGAAAAAGCACCTGCCGGCTCAGGCGCTACGCACCATCCCACCATCTTGGCCCTTCGCAGTATGGGGGCTCGACAACGTAGGACCATTCAAGCCAGCTCAGGGTGGAGTTAAGCACTTGAGAGACCCTTAATTTCACACGAGCAATGGCATCCGGATCATCCCTATGGCGACGACCGCGATGATTGTCCCCATCATGAGCAGCACCACGACGGTGACCATATGGCTGTTCAAAACGGTCATGACGTGCAAACGGATTTTCATTATCATCATAGCCCTCATCATAGTCATCATGGACATCATCCTCGTCATCAAAGTGTACGCGACGATCACGTCGATCGGTGCAACGGCCAGGTCGAGCGGGCAAACGGCATGGTCCTGGACGCCCTCAAGAAGGAAATCTACGATGCCTTAAACCCACGCGCAGGCCGCTGGGCTAAAGAAGTACCACACGTGGTATGGGGCCTCCGTACTCAGCGGAGTCGTGCAACCGGCTATTCGCCGTTTTTCATGGTCTATGGATTAGAAGCCGTGCTGCCAGCCGACCTCGCCTTTTATGCACCACGCATCAAGAATTACGAAGAAGGAGAAGCCGAGTCAAGTCGACAGGTCGACGTTGATGCACTAGAAGAGCATAGGCTCTGCGCCTTAACCCGGCACGCGCGCCACGAGTAGCAGATACGCCGGTATCACGAAGAAGCGTCAAAGAACGATCCCTGAATGTAGGCAACCTCGCCCTACGCCGAGTCATGAGCTCGGCAGGGCAGCACAAGTTGTCCACACCATGGGAAGGACCGTTCATCGTCAAAGAAGTCATCTCTCCAGGAACCTATCGCCTAGAATGGGCGGATGGCAAACCAGTTCCCAATGTTTGGAACATCCAGCACCTCACTAAGTTCTATCCTTAGACCAAACTACAGCTATGTATCTTTACCCTGTCATCTTAATCATTTAATAATGTTTCATTTACTCCGATTTTGTGTCTGGCAACAAAACGCATTCACAATCACTCTTCCAATGACAGCCACGTGCTCGTCCTCCAGTTAAGTTACTCACGAAGTAACCAAAACTAACACGGCAAGTCCGATTCACTATATCCAATATCTAAACACGCGCGAAAGTACTCGGCCGGGACCCTGCCTACGACTAAGCATCCATGCAGAGCATCGTAGCATGTAGGAGTGCTGCCTCCATGAGAGCTCCAGCCAGTTCTCCGCCCGAGTCCCTAGCACTTGTCATGATTGCGGTGAAGTGATAGGGGTTGGTAAAACTAACTCAAAACAGAAATCGCTAATAAGGATGCATTAATCATTACATAAAAATGTCTGCCAAAAGCTACATAATTTTTGCGTTTCCGCTCCAGCAGGTCACTTGCCGGTTACATCAACAACGCTGCGGACTACATCAATTGCTAAGTCAGCAAAGGACTCGGCCAGATCCTCGAACTGCTGCTCCGACAAGTCGGGGTGGTACCCGTCGCGAATGTCTTCAAGATCGAGGCTGGGGTGGTACGAACGAACAAGCGCCAGCGTATACCTCACAGCATATCTGGCGGTCTCCGCGGCCACTCCTCTGGTGTACTCCGGCAAATGTTGCAGCCGTTCCGCGATCGGCACCGCAAGACGGTCGTCAGGAGCCTGAATCTGGTCACATGCTGACATGGCCGCCTGCGCCAAAGCGTCGTACCGACTAGCAGCCTCTGCATACATGTACGGGTTGTTTAGAACGATTAAGGTATCATGAATACCATAAGGGCAACAGAGCTCAGAAGTAACAGCCCTCACCAGTCATAGCGGCGTTGTGGGCACCCAAAGCTCGGCTGCGAGCGCTGGCGAGGTCTTGTATCTCCTTTTCGGCCGCCGTAATCTTCTCCTCCAAGGTTTTCTTTTCGCGAGCATGACCTGCGCAGCAAAGCCAACCATAACCAAGTGTTATGGGTTCATGCTCGGTACACGTGGGAAACTCAAGACGACGATGCATAGGCCTCCGCTCACTTTCTATGACGCGTTTCAGCTCGGCGTCCCTCTCGCGCAGCGTGGCCACGACATCCTTGAACTTCTGGTCCACCGTGGCAAGCCGACCCTGGATTCGCTCCATCTCTTTGGCATGACCTGAGAATTCGCATTTGAACCTTTGATTGGTGCAGGTGCTGATGTCCGGGACTGTGGAGAGCACGCGTTTGATGCGTGTGGCCGAGGATGAGTACTTGGAGTTGCAGGAGCTCAGAACCCGGGTCCGGACTATTGCCAATGAGGCTCGAGGTGCTGCGATCCAGAGGGACACGGATGCAGAGGGCCTGGCACAACTCAACCAAGAACTCGTCACTCAGCTGGAGGCAGCTAATGCAGTGAATATCTGTCTTCCAGCACTAGATGGTGCTAGCTATAGTATTTATCTTTCTTTATAGCTCAGCATGCTGATCCGGAAGCGCGTCGTCCTCGAGCTCTGGCATGGCTGGCTCCTCTTCGTCGGCCTGAGCGTCCGGCCTGGCCTCTGCCTCTACGATCACCAAGGCCCCTGGGCCCGATCCAGCAGTGGCGCCCCTTGCTGATGACTCGGGCAGCTCCGCCATTGGAGCACCATGCTCTGTAGCGGGCGCATCTTGGGACAAGGAATCCCCCAAATCACCACCACTATCAGACCGAGTGCGCGAGGTATCTGACAACACGGTCGACCTCCTGAAAAGCGTCATTAACACAAGGAAAAGCAACGTCAAAGATTTGAGTCAGCAAGAAAGTGATGCCCTAGCAGACCCAACTTAACCGAGCTAGGGCTCTAACATGTTAATCCTGCTCGGCCGTTTGAGTATCAAGCCAGCTGGACGAGGAGGCCGGCCGTCCCCCGGTGAGCGCACAGTTGTAGAAGACTGCACCGGCGCGGTCTCCACAACGGCGTCCGAACCCTGATCTTCATCTTCTACGTCCAGGGAGGCCTCTGCACTCCCTCCAGCAGGCGAAGCACGGTCCGACCTATGCCTCTTGGTGCGCAGCACACAGGACGATTCCGCCTGTGCCTGCGCCGACCTCTTCCGCGACTCGGCCGCTGCAGTCTGCACTTGAGAGGAGAGTCTCCGCGTACCAGCCCGTGTCCGAGCGGCGGTGACTGCGGATTGCACAGGAACTGCTTCGTCTGAGCTCGGGGGAGAGCCGAGCTCCTCAGAAACCCAGTCCTCGAGGTCTTTCATAACAGGCAGCTGGTCGTCTCTCGCTTCCTCCGGTCGCATCACCTTCTGCCTCGACGCTGCACCCGCCCCAGGCAGTGGCGCCAGGCAGAAGAAGTGTTTGGTCACCTCCTAGCACGAAGAACGAAGAAAGAGTTCAGTCAACAAAAAGTAAGCATATCAAAAACAATCTGATGAAAGAACAAGAGCTCAGCTTGGAAACCTTACCGCAGGAGGAGGATTCTTTAACGCAAAAGGACGGGGCGCATCGAGATTATTCACCTCGCCCTTCATCATTGTCCCCACGCGCCGCAGGACTTCGTCCGAGTCGAACCCCCGAGACGTCTCCCGAGCTGGGTCCAGGTGACCCGAGAACTCGAATGCCGGGTGAACCCGGTCCTTGATCGGCTGAATCGTACAACCAACGAAGGACACAGTGACGGCCATAGCGGTCAGTCCCCACTGCTTTAAGCCGGAAATCATTGACATAAGCTCAGAGATGTCATTGCATTCGCCCCCAACCGGAAGAGCTCGCCAGGACTCCTGCTCCTTCGGTGCCTTGCCGGTCCTACTCGGCAGCAGAGGTGGCTGGTCCACCATGTAAAACCAGTCCCGGCGCCACTCCTTATGGCAATCCAGCAGCTGCAGATCAAAATAATCCTTCTTCCTACCCATGCGCAGAGCTATGCCCGCCCCACCGGTAATCCGAGTAGGGCCATCACCTCTACCCCCAGACCCAATGCGTTTGACGCGGTACAAGTATGAAGGCATCTAGGTCCCTAATTAAGTTTTCGTAATTAATGACAACACTTGTGGACTAACAATTTCATTTGAGAATATGAGAATAGGTTGGTCCCAAGAGTTGCAACGAGCTTCAAATATTGATGTGTGGATAGCATGTGTGCTATGGACAATGGGAAGCTCAAGGCAAAGGTATATGATAGGGCTTTTAATTTGACCGGTCATGAGGTGATTAGAGGATGAAATATGACCGGATTGATAGGTTAGCCGTACTATCAAGAGGGATCAACTTCATTGGTTCTTCGTTGGTTCAACAAAATATTAGGGCCACAATGGTCTTTGAATTGCATGTAGTGCATTTAGAGTATGTGGTGACTAACTTGGGTATGGGCTCATTGCAAATCTTCTGGAAAATCAGCCAAGTTGTGGCTGGCGGACGGTCCACGGGGTATTGGCGGGCGGTCCGCGAAATTCGAGTTAAAAAGAAAATGTTTAATCCTGTGAAAAATCCGAACGGACTGGTCCGAACGGACCACGGACGGTCCGCGGCACCGTCGCGGACGGTCCGCAGAGCGCTGACTTGTGGGCCACTTGCGCTGACTTGGTGTGCTGAGCGGCAAGGCTTGGCGGACGGTCCGCGTCCTCTTCGCGGACGGTCCGAATTAAATCACACAGAGACGTTTCCCGGGGTTCCAGAAGGGAAGACCGTCCGGCCTCGCCTGGCGGACGGTCTGGGGTGCTGACGGACGGTCCGCCGGACCTCAACGGTCACTTCTGACACACGTTTGACTGCGCGTTATAGCCGTTGTAATTTGAACGCGGACGGTCCGCGTGGACCTGGCGGACGGTCCGCCGTGCACGTTTCTGAACGGGTTTTTCCCCAACGGCTAGTTTTGAAGAGAGGGCTATAAATACTTCCACTCCGTGGGCTTGGAGGTCCTCTTGGCACTTTGAAAAGCTTGATACTCATTCTAGAGCCCTTGTTCTCCTCTCTCTCACTCACTTGCTTAGAGGTTGCATTTCTTTGTGAGATTGAGAGCTTCTAGTGCATTGCATCAAGGATTTGATCATTGTGGCACTAGGATTTCATTGAGCCTGTGGTTGATTTGTTACTCTTGGAGGTTGCCGCCTCCTAGACGGCTAGGAGCTCGTGATTCCACCGAGCACTTCAAGAAGATTGTGAAGTTGCCGTGGAAGATTGGTGTGAGAGGTCTTTGTGCTCACCTCGCCGGAGTGGTGAAGAGCAACTCTAGTGGAATCGAGATTTGGAGCGGTTCTTTGGTTCTAACCGGCTTAAAGATCAAGAGAGTCTTGATAGAGAAGCGGTTGAACATTGAATCCATCTCAACGTGGACTAGGGGTGACCGGCAAGTCATCGACACCACGGGATAAATTTGTGTCTCTTACTTGTGGTTTGATCCTTGCTTTTACTTTGAGCATTTACATTTGTGCAAGTTATTTACCTAGAAGTTGAACTATTACTTGTCATCCTAGGTTGCAAACCCCTCAACATAGGCTTAGAAAAGCTAGAGATTTAATTCACCTTGTGGTTCTAATTAAATTTCTCTAGTGTTGTGATTGAAGTTTGAAACCGCCTATTCACCCCCCCTCTAGTCGGTAATCCTAGATCATACACTTGCCGACGTCAATCTGGACTCGTACAAGATCGAGGAGGTAAGAAATCGCTGCTCCACTGGTGTTTTTCTTACTTCTTTCCTCCAAAGTTTTCTTTTCTTCATGCGTCTTTTCCTCCTGCAGAGGTGATTGGAGGGAGCCGGGGTGGAGCTGCAAATAGGAGGAACTTCAGGCAACTCACCACTACCTGATTACCTCCGCATAAGCTACGTGCATGTTTATATCTGCCTGTTTCTTAGAGCGTTCAGAAGTACTGAATTGTTTGAACAATGGCGAATAGCTTTGCTCCTGTAGGGCTTCTGTAAATCTGCTAATTAGCATATGAATCAAGTGTAGAAAATTGCTCTGAATTTTTATTACTGCATAATGCAATCTGGAGCATGGAACATCCCGCGGGGTCCTATGGCTAATTCCTACACCCAGTGCTGTTGGAACATGTGGTTGCCATTCGCTGCCCAGTAAATCCATGATGGAATTCTGTGTTAGATGCCTGCTTTTGTGAGTGTTCCTGTTCTTCTGCCTCTTACCTCAGAATTGGGAAGGTTTGCATTGCCTGTTGGAGTGGTCAAATTTGATGTCCAGTCATGCAGTACTGTGTTAAATTCTTTTGTGTCTGCATGACTGGACATCAAATTTGACCACTCCAACAGGCAATGCAAACCTTCCCAATTCTGAGGTAAGAGGCAGAAGAACAGGAACACTCACAAAAGCAGGCATCTAACACAGAATTCCATCATGGATTTACTGGGCAGCGAATGGCAACCACATGTTCCAACAGCACTGGGTGTAGGAATTAGCCATAGGACCCCGTGGGATGTTCCATGCTCCAGATTGCATTATGCAGTAACAAGAATTCAGAGCAATTTTCTACACTTGATTCATATGCTAATTAGCAGATTTACAGAAGCCCTACAGGAGCAAAGCTATTCGCCATTGTTCAAACAATT